>JAFLHD010008988.1:0-20728 GCA_018856295.1 Blastosporella zonata
CAACATCCACGCTATCCAAAGCTGCATTGGGATGGGACCATGGCGACGTAAGCCCAACTTCAACCCACATATTTCCAGTCTTTTAACACCCTTATTCAGGATGAAACCGACAAGTGACCGGATTATAGTGATCACCTGGACAGGAAGGGCAAACAATCAGTAAGTTAACTTTAAACTATATGTGAATTGTGATTTGATTGTTCAAAGCGCACACTACGTTGGATGAGCAGTCAAGTGATCTTAAAACGGGCTCTGTTCATTCTTGCATGAGGCAATCCAAGACATGGAATCCATCTCCACACATGCATCACCCGAAAGGGTCCCGGCCTCGAGGCTCGGACAGCTGCGCGATGAAGAGTTGGACCCTAATTCTGCATCTTACAATCGCAAGCTACACAAGACTGTGCAGTGTGTTCGAGTACTTTAACTCCCCTCGCAAATTAGAAGTGGGAATGTCAAAAGAGGATCTTTTACGGGACCCACATTCCTTCAAAAGAGAAATTTTACCTCATTTCCATCCAACCTACAACTGCCTTGGTGACCTGGCCGAAAAGTGGTTGCCCTCGTCCTCGGTTACAAGTACCGTGGTCATGAATTCTACAACATTCACAGCCACATTTGTCGTATCCTCCAGAAGGCCTTAGCTCTGCCAAGCAGGAGGAAGAGTCGTCTGGTGCACTCCAGTACAGAAAGGAGGAAATCCTGAAAGGATCAAAGACAACACCTCTTGGATACTTTCAAGCGCTGGGCACCATCCAGTAATGCTTCAGTGACAACATCCTCTGGGTCTTCCTCGCCTGGCCCAATGACACTGCTAGGTCCGACCTGTGGAGCCAATGTCCCATTGCGCCAGATCACAACTGCATAGGAAGAGGTCCTGCCTGTTTTGAAAGCAAGATGCCTCCCCCTGGACATAGAGAGTATTTTGTATTCAATAAATCCTTGACGGCTATTTCTTTGTGATATGCAATCTGTAATTTGTTGAATTATCAAGGACTTGCGATGTGGACTAGAAGTTATTTTTGAACTCCGTTACTAATTCTGTAATGAAATCAATAACATGTGATGAGAGTAGTTGAACTTGTCGCATGTAGGCTTAGTTTTGGAAAATTCTTTTGTAACCGGCCCTTCAAAACATAAAACGTGCAGCTAGTACTGAACCTTGCTTGATATCCACAACTCAGCTCTGCCAATCCATCTGGCCATTCCGATTCCTGAAGTGGCCAAATTGAAGCTTGTTTTGTTAGGCAAATCTCAATGTTGTCCTGGCCTGGTATTTTTTTCTTTTATCTGTAAAAAAAATCCAGTAAATAGAGACAAGGTGCAAATGTTATTTTTCTTTGCTGGATTGTCAATCTCCAACATGCCCTTTTCAAACCATAGTTCCAGGCTCAGGATAGCCTGATTAAAGCAATGCATACAGCCAACACTCAACGTGTAATAAACCAAAGGACTGACTGAATGTAGTGAAGGCAGTCCTGCACCTGACATGTAATAAAATACCAAAGGGCTGATTGAATGCAGTGAAGGCAGTCCTGCATTGACATGTAATAAAATATGAAAGGACTGCCCTGCACTTAACACGTAGTAAAATATGAAAGGACTGGCTGAATGCAGTGAATGCACTCAACCGAGGAATAATTATTTATTTAAATATATTTAATTTTGGGCGTGGTAATCACGTGGCGATAATTTCCCAAGTGTCTTCTCCGGTTTGGTATCATCGCACAACACTTCAGCTCGCCGTCCCTTACGACCTTCTCAACCCTCTCGTCTTCAAAAATGGTGAGATATCGACTCTACGACCCACAACGCATCGATCTGCCCAGTTTCGCTCGTTCCAATGGCACGATTTTGGGTGGATGGGAGCTTGTGGATTCGGATGACCTTTGAATCCAGTTACTGACAATTTTCACTTTTCTATAGGCCACTTCCGAACTCGCCGCAACTTATGCCGCTCTCATTCTCGCCGACGAGGGCATTGAAATCACCGTACGACCTGGATTAGTGCGATATATGGACGGCAATACTGATTTGGGAATTTACAGTCGGACAAGATCCTCGCACTGACAAGCGGCGCTAATGTTGAGCTCGAGCCTATCTGGGCATCACTACTTGCCAAGGCCCTCGAGGGAAAGAACGTGAAGGAGCTCCTCTCGAACGTCGGCTCCGGTGGAGGAGCACCCGCCGCTTCTTCTGCACCTGCTGCTGCCGCTGGTGGTGCTGCCGCTGAGGCACCGAAAGAGGAGGAGAAGGCTGAAGAGAAGGAGGAGTCTGACGATGACATGGTGCGTCCTTTTCATTGGCTTCATGTAGACATAGCTGACAATGTATTCGTAGGGCTTCGGTCTCTTCGATTAAAGTATCAGCCTTTCCCTTCATATGACTTCGATTTCGCTGTATCCATCCTGTACCGCGGCCCAAAAAAATATTTGGAAACACCGAATTGATTAGAATTGAGAGCCTGCCAGGTCTGATGGGACGTAAGGGAACAACAGGTTGCGGAGCGCATGATCCGACAATTTTTTTCTGACCGAACCTCAAGTCACTGTCGAGCTCCTTTATCGTTCAAACACCACAAGTTTGTGAGACAGAAAATCCGCTTCATAGCTTGGAGCTGCTTGACCGACCTGCTCTTAAGTTTCAACAAGCAAGAATCAAAAGATGGACTAATTGAGGCCATCAATTATTATGGAGATGACGTGCAATGTTATCAATATTTTCAACGTCAACCACCACCACCGTGCTGGCGGGAGTTGGCATTTTCCCGTATGCAGCATGTGCACCAGCGCCTACTTTTCCTCGCGTCGAGGCAGCGTCGAATGGTCATTTGTGGGCTACCGCGCCCCCAGTTGACCTTTATCAGACATTATAGTCTCAATACGAATACAAGAGACGGTGGAATTTCACACCGGCCCGATGGTCACATTTGTGAGTGTATTGAAGTATTGATTTTGAATCGCGACTTTAACGATCCCATATTACTGATATCAGATCGCAAGCCAGACGCGACCATGTACGAGCTACTCACCGAGATTCCTGTTCCTGCTTCTGCACATTTTGTTGCTTCTGACGGTACATTCAATAATCTCGTGCTTCAATTTCAAGTTACCTGATCTCACCTTTTAGTTATTCACGTAACGTCTACGCTTCACGATCATGTTCGGAATGTCAGGAAAACTGTAAGCAACTCAGTGGGGCTGACAGAATCTGGAGCCACTTTATCGCCGTTGCAAGATGTCAGCGATGAGATTGCATACGCGTACTCCCCTTCACGCGCCCTCCGTGCGGTGTTGCGCGAGGCAAAGGGCAACGGAAAGCCCAAGCGATTTGTAGAGATCTGGAATCAAAGTGCGTTGGAGGTGTCCTTTGAAGTCACTGAGAAGCATGGCGCATTTTACACGGATGGTGAGATTCACTTTCAAGTACGCAGCTATGTTTGACGGCGGGCTAGATCACCTTGCGTCGCTGACGTTCTCGCCATCGGAGAAATCTCTGCTCTACGTGGCGGAGGCCAATCAGCCAACTCCCACTAAAGATGACCCATACAGCAAGTTCAGGTACACACCGCATTTCGGGGAGGGTATTGCGGGTAAACGCAGACCCACGATTTTCTTATTCTATTGGACGACTGGCCCCGGCGAGCCCACGCGTGCACTGACTTCTGTCTCTGTGCCATCATCTGAGGTCCTCTTCGGACAGGCCATCTTCTCACCACGCGGAGACACCCTGTACGCGACAGGTTACGAATATACTTCCGACCACCGCCTCCTCGGAATCAAGTTCTGCTTCAACCGCCCCACAGGTATCTGGGAACTCACCTCATCATCGCTTTCGCCCGGCGACATCTTCAGTAACGGGTCAAAGCCGGTCGAGTGCTCAGCCAAGAAACTGACGCCCTCGTATCTGTCCTGCCGATCTCCCCGCGTCTTTTCGTACGACGGGAAGTCGACTCTCTTATGGCTGTCTCACCCTTCAGGTGGACCACACGCAGCCACATCCCTGCTGTATTCCCTTGACATCACCTCGCACGCCGATCCCAAACAGATCAAACGACCTCTCGTGGACGCCGTGTTCAAGCCCAATCAAGGCGCGTTCCCTGGTCTGTTCCCCGACCCCAACCTCGCCACAAGCCCGATGCTCCAGTTATCTGAATCCTCGACCCCGTACCTCATCACTCACTCGATATGGGGATCACGGACTACGGTTCTGCTCATTTCGACTGCAAATGGCACGGTGAAGGACCTGACGCCCCAAGACGACAATATATACAGCTGGAAGGTCCTCAATACGGATGGTGTATCGCGCGTACTTTGCTCGAGGAGCACACCCATCACGCCACACGAACTCGTTCTGGGCGAGTTTAGTAAGACAGGGGAGGTTGCGTGGCGTGTCCTCCACAAGCCGACTCTGCTTCCTCAGCGTGCGTGCTTGCCACTTTTGTAAAAATCTCGAGGCTAACCAACTGTGCAGTGCAAGCGGAACTGGACACGCTCCGTGCCTCCATCATCGCAATCCCAGACCGATATCCGACCGAGACGATCGTCATCCAGTCGTCACTCATCTCACACGACAAGAGGGATACCCGCCCATGTATCACGATGCCCCATGGCGGACCACACGGGACTACCACCACGGCCTTCTACGCCTCCAACGTCGCTCTTGCGCTGGAACGATGTCAGCTCGTTTTATTAATTTCACTTCTGTTTGATGCTTACCGCTACGCAGACACGCTCTCTATGCCGAATTACACAGGCTCCCTAGGGTTCGGCGAGTCCGCAGTCCACGCACTACCCGGGAACTGCGGCACCCTTGATGTGGAAGACTGCATCGCCTCGACACGACATCTCATCAAGCTGGGCATATCAATCGAAGGACCAGGCAAGCAATTCGTCATGGGCGGAAGCCACGGCGGTTTTCTTACAGGCCATCGTAAGTTTTTTCCTGTCTTGTCCCATTATTGAAACTTTCAACTCACGCGCCGTGAAGTAATCGGACAATACCCGGATATGTTCTCCGCCGCAGTGACGCGGAACCCCGTCATGTCTGCCGGCGAGATATCCAACACTGATATCCCAGACTGGTACTTCATCGAATTCGGCGAATCATACCCCGTGTACTCCTCGCCCTCTGTTGTCGAGGCTGCGGCCAACGCCAACGCTACGGTTAAAGCAAAGCCTCCTGCACCCCCTCTCGTGACGCCGGAGATGTTTGCACGCGTGCACCGCGCCTCGCCGATCGCTCACGTCGATGCTGTGCGCGCGTCGGTGCTGCTGCTGATTGGGGCGGCTGATTTGAGGGTCGCGCCGACGCAGGGGATCGAGTATTATCATGCGCTGAAGCACCGAGCGCAGGAGGGCACGAGGATTGAGATGCTGGTTTTCGAGGGAGAGAGTCATCCGCTGGAGGGAGTTGAGGCATCGAGAGTTGGATGGCAGGCCGCGAGGGACTTTTTCAAATGGGCGGAGACAATGGTCGTTCAGTTCACCACCAAATGAAATGAGGGTATGTAGGACTTGGCACGCTTTTTTTTCATAGTGATATGGTGGTTTGAATGGAAGATAGTGGGTTTGAATACAGGTGGAACTTGAAGGTCTCAAGGCATCCATTTTTTGGCCAGACCATATCGCGCATCCATAAGTAAGAAGTACTATAAATTATGGATGTTACCTCTATCGGGGGTATTCCAGGCACACAATCTCGTCGATCAGGGTCAGAGATGAGGCCTGAGTGTCGTCCAAGACCTTTTGAATCGCACAATTCCTTGACCAAGAGAAGGAAAAGTAGATATAACACAAACAGGTCGGTACCGAAATCGAAGATGAGGACCAGCATGACATCAGTGACGTCTGCTTGAAGTTTGAAGACTTGACTAGGACTCTTTGAGGTTTGAGCTTGACATCAGTCAGAATACACAAGAATGTGCCTCGATGTGCCTGGAACAGCACTGGTGGCGTTGTATGGACTTGCACAAAAGGAGTCAATTGATTGCAGGTAGAACCCGGCATATTGTTGACATGCCCACTCCACCCCCAAGCTCTTCGTAGTCATAAGTATGCTCTCGAATTCGCTTTGGGGATCCCTTTGCTCTTGTCTATATATCTGAACAACAGGCCCCTTGTAAGCTTAAGCAACTTCACCGCAGTACACAAGGCTGTTGCTGTCACAGCTCTATCCGGATCTTTGGACTCACAGAAGCACTGACAAGGATCTCATTCGACTCAATTGTGTATACAGTGTGCCCGCAAATACTTACGGGTCGCAGTTGGGAAAGACAAAATACAATAATTTCAGGGCCAAATTGAAAGATACAAATCAATGGGGAAAATACATAAAGCCGGAGTCAATTACGAAGCGGAGCTCATTACGCTTCTTGTTCCTTGCCACCATGTCCCGTGTACGCACGAGTAAACCAGGCTTCTACGGCTCAGGCTCTGTTGAAATTGCCCCTGCTGCTGAAGGCGAAGGTCCCATTCGTAGATGCACGCTTTCGAGAGAGAGATTGGTGACGCAACCGTTCGAGGGCATTGACACTGTATACGACATCGTCTCGTATGCAGCTCGCACTCACGGCGCAAGGAATGCTGTTGGATGGAGGGATGTGATCAACATAATTGAGGAGGAGAAGGACGTTACCAAGGTCGTGGATGGCAAGGAGGTTACAGAGAAGAAGAAGTGGAAGTACTTCCAGCTCAGCGACTACAAGTACCTCACCTTCGTGGACGTAAAGGAAGCCGTCTCCGAGATCGCTCGTGGTCTTGTCGAACTGGGTGTCTCGTCGGATCATGTTCTCAACGTATACGCTCAGACCAGGTATGCCTTTTCTTTCAACCAATGTGTTTGAGATGCCTAACCACCGCACTATAGTCCAAGCTGGCAGCTCATCTCGCACGCCTGTGCTTCCATCTCAACAACAATTGCGACAGCTTATGACACCCTCGGAGAAGACGGGTTGACCCACTCGCTCAACGAACCGGACTGCATTGGCATCTTTACAAATGCGGAACTGCTCCCTACTCTCCACAAGGTCCTAGCCAGAACTCCGACCGTCAAATACGTTATATATGATGGTGAGGCCAAACCTGCTTTGGTTGAACAAATCCGGTCCATCCGTGACGTCAAGGTCTACACCATCGAGGAGCTGCGCAAACTCGGCCAAGCCCAGCCTACGGAACCCCTGGAGGCGAGGCGCCCAAAACCCGAGACCATGGCATGCATCATGTACACAAGCGGTAGCACAGGCAACCCTAAAGGCGTCTCGATCACTCACAGCAACCTCGTGGCCTCTGTGGGCGCTGTCTACACCCTGCTCGGCCATCATCTTACGTATGATGATAGCTACCTTGCGTATCTCCCACTTGCACATGTGCTGGAGTACATCGTCGAGATGGTCATGCTCTTCGTCGGCATGCCGTCCGGGTACGGACGCGTCAAGACCCTCACCGACGCGTCGGTCCGCAACTGCAAAGGTGATATTAGCGCGTTCCGCCCGTCTATTATGGTTGGTGTCCCTGCCGTCTGGGAGACAATCCGCAAGGGCATCCTGGCCAAGGTCAACAGCGGAGGCGCTGTCAAGAAGAGCGTGTTCCACGGGGCCTACTCAGCGAAGAAGAACAATGTCCCCGTACTTTCCCAGATCGCGGACAGCGTGGTCCTGAGCGGTGTCCGCGCCGCTACTGGTGGCAGACTCCGCCTCGCACTTAGTGGTGGGGCTGCCGTCAGTCGCGAGACCCAGGAGTTCCTTTCAGTGGCTCTAGTCACCATCCTCCAAGGTACGCGTCCGTCGCGAGCCTGTCTTTCGTGTCATGGGCTTACAAAGTGACTCTAGGTTACGGGATGACCGAGTCCTGCGGAATGTGCGCGATCCTGCCCCCCGAACTCATGAGATTCGACTCCGTCGGTGTGCCCGTGCCCTCGATCGAAGTCAAGCTGCGCGACGTTCCCGAAGCCGGCTACCTCTCTACCAACTCACCGCAGCAGGGCGAGGTCTGCATCCGCGGACCGTCGGTCACGAAAGGCTACTTCAAGAGGCCTGACCTCAACGAGGACGAATCGGTCTTCACCAAGGACGGATGGATGAGGACTGGCGATGTCGGCCAGTGGAACGCCGATGGCACCCTGTCTTTGATCGATCGGTCAGTTCTTGTCAAAGAACCCTAGAAACGAACAACTCTTATTGACTGTTCTGTGCTGCGCAGTATTAAGAATCTCATCAAGCTGCAGAACGGAGAGGTGCGCCGTCCATTCATCTCCTTTCTGTATTCGGTACCGTAGCTGACAGCTGATTACAGTACATCGCCCTCGAGCGGCTCGAATCGACGTACAAGTCGTGTAACCTCGTGGGCAACATCTGCGTGCACGCCTCGCAGGACGCCAAGCAACCTCTGGCGATCATCATCCCGCACGAGGTGCACTTGCGTCATATGATCCAGGCGAACACGAACGGTGCAAAGGCAGTCGATGCATCCGCGAGCCTCGCAGACCTGTGTAACGACCAGCGCGTGAAGGACCTGCTGCTGAAGGAGTGTAACGCGCTTGGGAAGAAGAACGGGTTCAAGCCGCAAGAGCTGCTCCAGGCTGTTATCCTCACCCCTGACGAGTGGACGCCGGAGAGTGGATTGGTCACGGCTGCGCAGAAGATCCAGCGGGCGAAGATTGCGAAGACGTTTGGGGCGGGCATCAAGGTGCGTTCATTTTTTTTGGTTCGATTGTGATTGCAACTGACGTGGTCTCTGCAGGAAATTTACTCGAACCAGTAGCGTGTTGTTATTGTCCTGCAAGCCGTTTTGAGTATCATGGTGTGTTGTGATGTACCCATTCGCATGCTCAAAGCGAGCTAATGCGAAAACATGCAGGAACTGATGACTTGTTCATCATTATTCTGTCTTATTCCCAGATGGGACCTCCCCTCATCTCTATAACCACGGTCGTACGCTACCATGCATATTCACGAACTCTGTATTATAACACTTAGTTTTCGTAGCACTCCTCTTATTAGCTCTTTCGACGTTATCGTGGCCACAAGTATTCCGTTTTAATCCTCATTGTCATTTAAACGTACGCTGGTGCCCGACGCGTGTGTGAGATTCTCGGAAGGCATCCTGAATTCAAGATGAATTATTCGTGTGACAACAACTTTTCGGCAGAGCAGGTTTACTTGGAATCTATGTTGAGAGGTCTGTTGGGTTTCTGTTCACAGCATTCATACCACACAGAGCGTTGTAATATATTATACTATGCGGTTCAACAACAACCTCACAACGCCTTCAAGCTGTGGGCTTGCCATCTAACGACTTTGGGCCCGGATAACGGTCCGAGTATAGTAGTGAGATTATAGACGCCTGTCTGCTATTTCGCTTATTTAATATCAAGACAGGTAACGCTCGTCTTGAAGCTTAATAAACTTATCTTTCCGGATTGCCCGGATACTGGAAGAATAAGTGCATCTGAAATTTCGCCACTGAGTACTGAGCATTGAATATTGAATGTGGACTGTGAGTTCTCTTGAGAGCTTCAAAGGCTTAAACCTCAATCGCTAGCATAACTGCAATACCCGACAATATGTATCAAGCCTGAAGCTGAAGGAAGAGGCTCAGGAACTGATCATGATCGTAACGCAAGGGGGGCCAACCTATTTTGGGGATGGCGCGATCGTCACACGTGCACCGCGTACTGGCGTGATCGATTTGTTGTCGTCACGACTTGACGCGTGTGCTTTCACAGTTGACGCGTATCATTTCTGAGCCAGAATTATACTGTACATAGACGCACATACAAAGCGACGTCAAGTCCCTTATTCTTTCTTCATCACATTTCCTTGACATCATGTTCATTCGCGCGGTCTTCTCATAAATTTTGTATGCCACACTCCTCCGCTATGGATAATGCTTATATGCGGTATCCCATACCCGACGACGCGGCATCGATCTCAGAGATGCAAAGATCCATCATTTGTGCGGGATCGATATCGGGATTCCCCAGGAAATCGCTGATCGATGGGCACAAATCCTTGTCTGTCTGAGAGAGAAAAAGCCACAAGACAAACTTTCCTCTTTTCTTCACCCTACTTCTTCTTCTTCACGGACAATCTCCTTGTGCTTCCACCTTGCCTCGAGGATTCCATGACCCTCTCTGTCCGTCCCGGTCATCCATAGCCCTTAATCTTGCACTTGCATCAGAACACAGAACACCGTCGAAAACACAGGTGAGATCTAGACTCGTTATATGCACCTTTTCTCCACCCGATGTGACACTGCCCTAGGACTCCAACTCAAAAACTCAAAAGACAGGCCGTGCTCGCCGTGTTCCATGCAACGAGGCGCAGGGACGAGGAACTGGGGCCTGAGCCGGTGGAGCCTCTATCAAAGTTTTCTGTGGAGGTCAGGAGCACGCAGCAGCATCGTTGTTAAGCCCGAGATGCGCGATACACACGATACACTGTCAGGATAGAACCTCAGATGACCTTGACGGGAAAGTGTTATTCCTTTACCGGAACGCGATTTCCGTGTTACGAGCGCATAGAGAAAATCCCCAATCTCTGGTTTGCAAGGGTCCTACTTCTTCGACATATCTAGGAGAATCCGCGGCGAACAACGACCTGTCTACTTATCATCACACATTCGTCACTTGGCGTGGCCACCATGCACACACTATGATTGTGGCGCCGAGAGTGCAACCCACAATTCTACGGATCCATGCACCTTACACGTGAATGGAGCAGGACGAGAGGGGTGCCCAAAGGGGGCTGTTATCGATGGCGTCTATGCTTATTGATAGGCCTGCTGAGCGCGGCCTATACGGGCCTCTCGTGCCGCGTTTTGCACTTGATAGACTGGCTATATGTTGGAATATCGACCGCTCAATAGCCGTGTAGGGTGGTGATTTCTTTCTACCGGCCGTCATTCGCACTGTTATGATGGACGTTGGACGTGCCACTGATGGCGAGCGCTCTACTTCTACTTCTGACGCTTCTCCTCGCTCGAGAGGATGCTCAATTTGGGGTCTGTCTGTCTGTGGCATGTTTCTCGGTGTCCTGGTGACCCCCAGCCCCGTGTCGGCGGGCCAGTTACTGTATGGTTAATTTCATGTCTCCTCAGAGCTAGTTGTGCCCTGGTTCCTATTGATAGATCCCAGCATCTGGTGACTTACCCCGGCATACACTCAGACTTCCTTGCAGGATCGAACATGCCTATCACGAAATGACGTCAAGGCATGTTCGTATCGCTCTCCTGGCCCACGTTCTCGGACTACGCCTATGATGTCGTACATAGGTTCTGCCAGATTGTGGCGGACTTATCTTCTGCTTGAGAACGAATGAGATCTAGATGACCCTGCATTGGTTGATGATCCAGGCCTTGCAGCTGAGCGTTTGACGCTGTACCCAGACGAAATCACCGTGCCCACCAACCGCTGCCAGGGTCTACCAGGGCACACAGTCTATGATATGTTCGCATCACGGTTTCGTTTATGTTCTCCGTGTGTGGAGACGCGATGAGAATTCTGGTGGGCGACGGCACCCTCGAGGCGGGCTATTTCGAGATCTCGTGACAGACTTTGATTGTCGTGGGCTTAGGGGCACGAGGCTGGGTTATGGGCATTGGAAGAAAGAATTTGTTGTGCCGTTCCCTTCGTTCTCCAGGGAACATCTTTGTGCTATTGAAAGAATAGAGTGCGAGGCGGTGACAACTTACAGCTGCATTGTGATACGCGCTTGACACGAGGCTAAATGTTTTTGTATTCCATGGTATACTTGGGTCTCCTTCTAGAGGAGAGCAGGGCAATTTACGAAGCTCAATGTGCGCAGGGGTAATCGCGCCGCACAGAGATGTACAGGCATTCGCGCATCGTGCTGTAGCCACCTCGTGTTGGTGGGCAAAAGCCTGCAAGTGCCCAGAGCCCACATAGGCAGGGATCATTTGACAGGGCTTCCTTTCCGTCACCAACAAAACCTTTCTCTTCTGGGGTTAGCGGTGCTATGATACAGTATGGTTTACGGCAAGGGCAGGGCTGGTCATGGCCCTTGTAAATTGGTGATGTGGGCGAGGGGAAAACTCAGCGGCCGCGAACATGCGTTGAAGATTGCGCTTGGGAGGCACCTAAGGGGAACAGGGGATCTTGCCGAACTCGCTTAACAGGCCAGATCATGATCATTGGGGTCGGGTATCGGCTCGAAAGGTCGAGTCAGATGAATAATCTGAGAATAATGAAAAAATCTGCGAAAGCACGCTAGCCACGGGGCCTTGTTGTAGGGTTGAAGGTTTTATATGCCAGGTTATAGTGACCTGAGGAGATACCGGAGTTTTTGCCCTTTGTTTTTTGTCCAAATAGGGGACATCGGACATGATGCCGAAAAAAGAGATATTGCAACGTGCTGATTTTTTTTGAATCGGCACTTTACTTTAGCTGTGTTGCTATAACCCATCAGGCGCTTTCCATCTTCCTTTTCTCCTGACCCCCTCCTTGATTGCTTTACGACTCTCTGTGATGCCCTCTATCCTCAACCTCAAGTTCAAAGTTGGTTACGTTTAGCATTCTTGATCTCCTTATACTGACCTCTCCAGGGTAACAAGTCTTTCGTCGCGTTCAGCAACTTGAACGACTCTGAGTCTTTGACCAAGACCTGGAAGGTTCGTTTTAATTTCTTCTGGCATCTTATCTGGCTCATTTACCGCGTGATAGGTCTGCACCAAAGTCGCCAGTTACCTCGAACAAGGCTCGAGACTCGAGAACTTGAGTTGGCGGCTATGGCATCTGCAGAACCTTATGGTCGACACCGACAATGCCAAGTCCAAGCGCGAGTTTAAGAAGCTCTCCAAGTGCATGGGCGACAAGCTTGACAAGGAGAAGGGCCGGTATGCGTTGGATCAACTTTGTCTCGCAACCCTAGACCCTGACTGAGACGTTGTATACAGGAGCATTGAAGAGCTCGAAGCACCCGACTTCAAGGCCAACCACTCCACCGACATGATCCGTCAGCGTGCGGAGGAGAAGGAACGCAACCGCGCGATGCCTGGTACCATTAAGCGCATGCAGTTCACCTTTAATCTCGACAACCCCAGCCCCGCAGTCAATGCGCCTGTCACCAAGCCCAACCTCAAGCCCTCGGCCGAGTTCAACAACCGCTCCTACAACGCTGCGCGTGCGAGTGAGACCGACATGGACATTACCCATGACGACGGCAACGACAAAGACCCTCCTCCCTCCCGAAGATTATCCGGTTCTCTTCGGTTCCCGTCTCTCTTCAACAATGACTTCGGTCCTTCTGCGCTTCTTCACGCCACGCCCACTGTTACGACCTCAATGAACTACGGAGAGGGCCCTCTCCCCACCGCATCTCACGACAGCTTCAGCATTTCCCGTCCCACCATCGAGCTTCCCCTAGACGAACTTCTCCAGAATGTCGACGCTACATCCGAGGCCTACGACTCTTGGACACTCACATACCCCCAGACCCCTCTTGATATTGATACCGCCGCCGCTCACCACCAGGAAGATGTCGTCATGCATCATGCCCCTGTCTTCACTGCCCCAGCCCCGGCTCCTGCAAAAGTCTCGCCCATCTCTCCGGAAAGCGAGGACGAGAGCAGCGTGGATAGCGACGACGAAGATTCTGATTTCGACGTCACTGCTATCTCGCGTGCGCCACTCAAAGCCAACCGCAAGCGTGTCGCTCCTCTGTCGCTGGCCGTCAAGGAGGTCCTCCCTCAGACCGTTGCCCCATCAAAAGTCAACCAGTTGTATGACACCCGCGCGACCACCCCCACCGGTCGCCCCGCGCTCACCGTTCGCACCTCCACCGTCACCCGCTCTTCGGGTCCGGGTGCCACTGCGACCAACGTCACCTCATCAGTTCTTCGCAGCACAACCAGCCTCGCGAACTCAGGGCCGGGCGGTACGAAAGCTGAGTGCAGTAACTGCGGCGCGACTCACACCCCGCTCTGGCGCCGCGGTCTCAATGATGAGTTGAACTGCAATGCCTGTGGCCTGTATTGCAAACTCGTAAGTCCAACCTCCTTTTCTGTTTCCTTCTCTTTGTTGACAAAGTTCCCCCGTCGTAGCATAAACGTCCCCGTCCCAAATCCATGCGTAATACTCATGGCGAACGTGCTCAAGTTCCACCTCGCCAGGAGACAATCGACGACATGGGTTTGTCGTCCTCCGCCCCTAAAGTCACCCCGCGTAGCTCATCCCCCGTCCACCGGATAGCGCAATGCTACAATTGCCACACTACTGCGACGCCCCTCTGGAGGAAGGACGACGAGGGTAAGACCGTCTGCAATGCGTGAGTATTCTTGTATCCACATTTCATTTCGACTGGGAACCTGAGACTCCTCTTTAGTTGCGGTTTGTACTACAAGCTCCATGGTTCTGCACGTCCCATCTCCATGAAGTCGGATGTCATTCGCAAGCGTTCGAGGCACGACGCCCGACGCGGTGGCAACAGTCTTCCCGACACTCCTTCCGCTAGCCCTGGCGTCAGCCGTCGCGCTTCCCCTGCTCCCGACGTCTCTCCTACCCTTGCTCCCGATTCCACCACCCAGATCACCTACGACTACTCCGAAGAGCTCGACTTCCGTTCGACACACTCGGAACTCTTGGGTGCCCTCGGGCAGGACACCTCCCAGCACAATATGTTCCATTTCAACACGTTCCCGGGACCGTACCACCCAGACTACCTGAGTCAGATGCACACCATGCCCAGCGATCCACTCCCATTCGCGGTTTCCGACGCGGCCTCGGACAACGGTGCTGGAAACACCCAGGATGATCCTGCTATGAGCCCTCGCACAAGGAAGCGTCGCCGCATGAGCACGGACTCCGCCTCGGAGCCGCCCTCCTCCGCGTCATACTCCTCGTACAACGACGGCTACTCGACATCGTCGAGCGCGACGAGCCACTCCCAGCATTCTTCCATCTCTTCAATGGATTTCCCATTTTCGCAAATGGAGTCAGGATCGGGCACGTTCTTTGGCGGGGGTCCCGCACTCAGGGGATCTGGGAACACCTTCTGGCATCCACCAATGATGCCCCAGGCCGACAACATGAGCTCTCCTCATATCATTCACCCGCCGATGCTCCCGCCTGCCGACGATGCGCCAATGGACTACCTCCACCAGTCCATGCAGCACGACGAGGAGCTGTTCTCGTCGTTCTTGCACCCACCCATGGCCATCTCTGACGAGTTCTCTCAAGCCTTGAGCCAGATCCATCCGCCGATGCTCACGGACTACCACAGCCACGACTCGTTCGACATCATGAGGGTCTACTGAATGGGTGCTTCCCTTTCCTGGCCACTTCGACGACATCGGCTGGCACGTTCGTTCGCGGTCACGTTGTATTCCTGGGATGCTATCTCCTTTTCTCCTTGATCTCTTCCTCTCGCCCTACGTCACGCGCAAGCACACGCGTCGAGATTCAACATCTCACGACTAGAAGCTTCTTCACATCATCTACAGATTCCTGTCACTCCCCTCGCATTCCTTCCCTCTCTCTCTCTCTCTCTTGCACGCAGATCAGCATCGCATTTCAACATTCATCACCGCATCTGTCAACAGTTCCTTTCTTGCTCGCATCACGCATCACGACGCATTTCACTGTCACTGTCCTCTCCATACAGCTCTTCTCGCCTCCCAACATCAAACATCGCTATCGCTACCAAGCATCATCATCGTCATCGGCTGACGGCCCCGAACATCGTATCGTATATATCTATCACTTACCTTGCTCCCCGTTTCTTCCTCTACATACAATCTGACGACTTGCTCACTCATACTTACGCATCATCAAAGACTCCACGCGTTGTATATACTACACAGATCTCCCCGCCGCGAAGGGCTTGCGCGTCCTCAGCCCCCAAATTAATTTAAATTGTCTTATACCAATATCATATCATTATTGCAATTTGTATAAAAGGTTGACCGAATAACCCTACATCTCGAACTTGAATTCATTCGCGAGGACCAAGGAGGATTACAAACTTGTATTAATTATTGGTTGACCGACCACAGGGCGACGGTTAATCTCATTAACAGTGTACTTAGCGGGGATAACGAATCGTAAATGTGCAGAACAAGGTACAGAGAGAGGGGGTGGATCTCGGGCCTGATTCCGCCGTCAGGACGAACCTCTTTTTCCTTTTGGAGACGGCTTGTGTTGAGGGACACCATGATGAAGCACTGCTTCGTTCATTATTTCCCCCGAAGTAGGGGGTAGTTTTAATATCACAGGACCATAGTTTGGCTCTAGTGGCGCAGCACATGGACAAAAGGAACCGAGGGACTGGTCCCCTGAACTCATAGAACACACGCAGATTAATGACGTAGCAGTGCCTATAGTAGAATAGATAGGCGTTGACACAACTTGTCCTAGTCAAGAAACTCCACCCATTTCCGTCGGATCACTAGCAGGAAAGGTCAGGGAAAGGTACATATGTAACTTATGTCAAACTAATGCTATGATGACTGTAGTTGATCATTGTTAGCACCAGCATTGTTGTCTAGAAGAGGACGGACCTCCGTGCAATTTGCGCTGTGCTGCGGAAGCCATGGAGATGCTATGTACTCTTCTTGATAGAAAAGAAGGATCACCGAGATTGTCAGAAGATGTCAAAGAGTTGGTCAGCTGAGAGCCCTTCAAGGCCCGGAGTTCCGAGAGGGAAAATAGTGTGCTTCAATGTTTTACCAGTGCCACGTATCTCCCCAACTTTATGCAGCTGCCGCCCCCAATGGCATTGGTAGTAACATATGTTTTTGAAAATAGCGCAACAGAAGATTCAGGCAGTAGTAGGATTAATGTCTTGGCACACTAAATCCAGGCGGACGTCCCTAGGCAACGAATTCTCGGTACCAAAAAAGGCTAAGGCTGGGAGAGGAAATCTGGTCGTATGTCTAATAAGCGCTAAACCCTTTGCCCTTGGTCGGTATCATCATCGGGGGAATGCAGCGGAATCGGTACATAGGAATCAATGATTCTGAACAAGGGTTACTGGTTACACGTCGGAATGCTTGCGGAAAATTCCCTTGGAGACATTAATTGCAATTCGAACTTCCGTAAAATACACAAGGAAAGATTTTCCGTCCGTCTACTAGACGGACGGAATAATTTCCTGCTATTACGTCATTGACAAGGACCCCCTGCTGAAACCACTCCAAAATCCTCGGCGTCAAACCGCAAAGCGTGTACTCTCCGAAAAGAAAATTGAAGTACGGGTCATTGTGTACCCCGTGTTCCTGCACAATGAGTAGTACTTCTCTGTGATTCTTGGAAAGCCTTCCTACGAGTTCGACAATGTCGTCGCACAAGCACTCTGACCCCTCTGCTGTCACGAGGACGCGATCTACAAGCACTTATCCACACTTTTGAAGCACGGGGTGGGAACAGTCAAAATGAGGTGAATGGGGAACAAATTCGAGGGCTATCCTAGCGCAGTCCCCCAAGGTTCTAGCTGCCACGATATCAAGTAGGTTGCTCTCGGCATGAGATGGTGTGTCATCCGTGAACGGGGCCCATGAAGACATGAGGTAGACGGCGGGGAGAGGAGAAGTCAGTGAAAGAGTCTGGGGTGCAGCATCTGCAAAAGTAGGGCTAGGGCGAAGTTTCCACCTTTGCTGACAATGTGAATTATTTTGCGGATTGCATCGGCTCGCAATAATATGCTGCACGGCCTCGATAGCCTGCACTGGCTGCGTAGGAAATCTATCCGTGGGCACCAGAGCTGGCCGTCAGGTCAGTGGAAATGTACGTCGTCGCAACATATACTTCACTCACAATAACTTAACTCACAATGGCGAATCCAGCACCGTTTGAGCTCCAATCGCACATGAATCATGATTTCGAAACCCTGCTGTAAATTCTCGAAACGGGATTACTTAGCCCTCACCAAGAACATAAGTATGAATATTAATATTAATGTTGCGACAAGTCCAATACCATAGAAGTATAAGACCACTCTTGTAGTGTTTCGAGGCCCAATCCACACAAGCCGCGCGCCATCGGTTCCTTTGTCGTCGACAAGGGCTGGAAGTTCGGCACTTTTTGCCGGTCTTTCATAAATATGAGGGGTTGTCCCGGCGAGATATTGAATCTGCCTTACGTTTTTCCATCTACTACCAAGTGGAAGGTCGTGTCCCCGGGGAACAGCCTCCAAGACTTGTGATTCGACATAGACGTAACCGTCACTTTTAAAGTACTCCAAAGCAGGATGACGGCTGTAAAATGCAATGGACGAAAGGAATAGGGGGGCGTGAAGAGGGGATTGATCTAACGTAGCTGGCCTTCGTTCTCCATGAGCGCGTACACCAACTAGTTTCAAGACAGTGTCCATAAATGAAGAAGACTGTTGAAAGATACTCATTGGTTTCGATCTCCTTTTCACATTGTGTTTCCCCGCCATCACCATCGATACGTTAATATGGTGGGGTGACAGGTACAAATATCGAAGGCTCGATGAGCCTTGCTAAACGGGCCATCATCGATTTGACACATCGACTTCGACCCAAGAAAGTACAAGTTGCAAACCCTAAGATGCAGAGAAACCCAAGGAGGCACCAAGTCATCCCTGATTGTTACGGACAAAGATGCTGCATGCAGACTTACACAGTCCCCTAAAAGGACTAAAAATTACTCATGATCAGTTCTTGGGCTTTGCGTGACGATATACCCCAAGATAAGGGGAGTAATTCCAGCGAAGACGATGCGGCCCAAGAGAATAGAAGAGCTCTGGGTGATAAAATCGGCACTTTATTGAAAACATCCTATTTCGTTGGGCAAGGTCAAGGTGGCATATGCGCCACCGATCGAAGCTGAAAGATACGAGTCAGTTTCCTTGACGCAGATAGTAATTATTCAAGCTCGCGTTGTTATCTATCGGAAGGGCCAACGAAGAAAGTGTTGCTAGTGACTGTTGTCAGCCACAGTAGGAAGCAGAGATAACGTTGGTGGAATATAAGTGACAGGACCATAAATAGAGGTCGCTGTTGCTCAATATACCGCGCGCAAAAATATGACATGGCGAGAAGTGCCACTATCGACCCATCATTCTAAATTCCTGCCTCCGCATCGCTGCGAGGCCTCACCAAAGCCACTCCAAAATGCGTCAAATCGGAAAGAGCGCTAGCTCCAACGAAGGTCATTCTGTACCCCATTTCCTACACAATAAGTGTTACTCCAGTATTATATTTAGATAACTTTCCTACGACATCTACGATATCGTCTCGAAGGCCCTCTGCTCCTCCTGCGGTGACGAGGATGCGATCCACTAGCACGCCTTCAAACCACGTGGTGGCGGCTTTGCTGGCCTCCAGGTATACATGAAGCGATTCTGGAACAAATTCAAATGTCTTTCCAAAGGTCTTGGCCCCCACGACATCAAATAGATCGTTCTCGATCTGAGATCCTGCGTCGCCTGTGAGTTAAAACCCACGGAAGACGCCGACGAGAGGCGAAGTAACCGAAAGAGTTGGGGCAGTTCTACTAGCTGTGGCGCAACTACTGAACAGGAAGCGGGAGATATCCAGAGAGCATATGTAGGAGGAGGAGGGACTCACCCTCACCAGAGTGGCGCAGAGTGTTTGTAGCTGTTCTAGGCCCTTGACAAGTTGGCAGAGTTCGCATAGTAGACACAAAATAAGTAATCATCATTGTGCACCATCTTGCGACTCCGACAGGACGGAGCATATGTGAAATCAGGGCTACATAGGAGCCAGGTTTACACCTGCGACGATGTGGATGTCTTCTGGGATGTATCCCCTTGACATGCTGCATGACCTCCGAGGACAGGCCTGCACCAGCTGCGTACATAGGGAATTTCTCGGTCGGGATAGATGGCTGGTCGCACGCAAAGGTACTCGTTCAAATCCCCGATGGCTCAGTCACAAGTTAAGTAACTCATCGTAGCAAATCCAGCATCTGATACCCTCCTCCCATTTGAGTTCCAATCGTACGTGATTTCAAAATAACGCTGCACACAAGTCCTGCAACGGGATTACATAGCCCCCCCCCCCCAATAATTATTAACATCGTGGCAATCTCATGAGGTGAAATACCATGGAAAAACTAGCTTTTTAGATATGGCGGAAGCAATATTGAAATTGATTGATGTTCCATGCTCCCACAATGAAACGGAAAGCAGTATCCCCTCCCATGATTTGTGGGTCCATCGTGGCTTTGGAAACATTCCATGGAAGAACAATGGCTGGAAAACTCATCGGTGGGCGTGTGAAGTGCATCAAGATCCAAGATATGGGAGTGGACTAACATAACTGAAGAACTACTACCCGCCATTTCAGCCCAGAAAACCTGATCATGTTCCTTCTCCATGAACGCGGGCATCAACGGAAATGTTTGGTGGAGGTTGTAGAAACGAAGGAAAGGGGCTTCACAGCTTGCAGGGGCGCTTTTCAAAGGGATGAGCACCGCGTGTGGGAGCGGATATAGGAGAAGGTCCACTGGATTGGACCTTGGTTCCATACCGTACCAAACGGGCCACCGACTTGACGGCTAATCAAGAACTCAAATACATGTTAAGTTACGAAGCCCATGCGGAAATAGCAAATATGTGTAGCCAAAAGCCGAAAGTGCATACATATGCATGGGTACTTACACAGAGTAAATACACATACGCAACCACCCAGATGATGTTGATGTATTCTCATCTATCGACGTGCCAGAGGGTGTGGAGATGCTGTGTTGGGGTATGAAGAAGTGCGGGACCGTTGAAAGGGAAAATAAT
>JAFLHD010008989.1:3880-20647 GCA_018856295.1 Blastosporella zonata
GATGCGGCAATGCACTCACTTCGATGGGCGTTGGGGACATTTCTAATGAAGTCAAGATAAGGGAGGGACATGACGCTGTCTGTAGCTGACCTTTGGAAGACAAGTCAGACGTCGAGTGGAGCGTAGCTTCAGCAAGAATCTCATACACTGGTGGGGATGGAAGCTTTCCGTCGACCTTCACTTCCGGTGAAGTAGTAAAGATGCCCGGAGGGCGAACTTTCAAAGGGGAATCTTGCGGCTCCTCTACGTTCTTCTCGGGTAGAATTACAGGCGGTGCGAGTCCGTATATGCTTGCTCGTTTGAACTCCTTGTCCAGGACTCTCGCAGTCTTCCGAAATTGCGAATGAAGGTGCTTCAGCTCCTTCGCCTCTGTGGCATCGCGGGCGCTCTGCAAAATAATTGAATGAAATCGCGTAATTCGTGATCGTGGTGGACATACCTTGTCTTCCGCCCACGTCGTGTAGTAATCAGCACGTTTCCTGCCGGCATCGTCTACGGCCACGGCAAAGACGACATTGGGCGTTGCGTCCTCTTTCACATTCAGAATCTCCGCAGTACTCGAACCCCTGAAAGCACATATTGGATGCGCACAAACTTGTATCACAGAGAAATGGGAGCGACGTACCCTTGATACTGCTTATAGAACTCTACAGCCTCCGTACCCGTGATGATCTTGAGCTTCTTCCCATACTCCTCAAAGTGTTCCGAGGTATCACGGGCAGCCAACTCGAGCAGAAACTCTGGGGTGCAGCGCGACCGTCGTGTGCGATCGCCTAGGAGCACGGGGAGCGTCTCTCCAGGATGGGTTGTGTTCATACTCGGCTCCAGCTGAAGGCCCGCAGTCTTGACGATGAGCTCGCGGTGGCCGTCCACGCGGTGCTTGGCATGCTTTTTCGACTTGCTGAAGGATTTTGTGGATGTATGTGATGTAGCAACAGAGGTCATAGGGGCTCTGTGGAATTTGTGGATGTGGGCTGAGAAGAGTGGGTTAAGAACGAGCCGGTTCCGGGGGCTGAGTGCCGAATGAAAGCTTGATCTCGCCTCACGTCTACGGTGAGGCTGCTGTGTTTGAGACAAAGGTGTAGATGCGCCACTTTTGGCGGTCGCACACGGCCCATTGATGAAGCCGATGTTGTTCTTCCGAAAGGAATTATTCCTCAAACACAATCACGATGCCAACTAGCCGATCCTTTGTTTTGTGTCGACACGATCATATGGATCATCATAAATGGCTGGGCATCATCGGAGGGTATGGTTGTGTATGGTAGATAATCGTCGTAAATGAGGTGTAAGTAGGTGCTCGTAGGGTATGAAAGTAGTAATCATCGGGCATGAGGAGCATAACAAAATAAAGGCTGTCCCCGCAGGGCTGAGAACAAGCGCTCCATGCCAAATCAGTGATGGAGAGATTACCGCCCGCCATAGAGTGCGTATGAGGCGTGTGGAGAGCGTTAGGGTGGGTATCCACGAGAAGGTATGTACCAGAGAGCGTGAAATGCAGTGCAAAGTCCGAAATGAAGTTATACCTGAAAGGTGTGTGTTAGACGCGCCGCGCGGTTCGAGAGGCAAGTGGCGGGTCTCACCAAGCTTAATTCCAATGTCCAGACCCGACGGGCCCAAAGTTTCACGGTTTTCGCCGGTAAATCGCTCGTAGCTGGCAGCTCAACATCGATACCGTCCCACCAACATTTCCGCTAGATGAAGACATTTATGAGCAAAAACATTTGATGCGTGATGCGGTGACTCACGGCAGGTTTTCTCCAGAACAAAAGCAGCTTTTGAGCAGTCGCCATCTGGGGGTAATCTACCTCCACTGGCTTCTCTCCATTAGGATGGTGCATGATCCCGGTCTTAAGCAACACAAGTGCGATAGAAGATATACAACACCGCGAGGGCTCGAGCGCACGGAATCCCCATTCATCGTCACGGTCGAACCCACTATTCAACATAGCATCAGCGAATGATTATTGCGACGAGGTTCACTGCACGCATACCTCATGCACAACATGTCTATAAGATGCTGCTCAGCAACGTTGTTCTCCTTGTTGACATTCCGCTGGAGCGCCGTGAAAATATTCTTCTTCTCGATGAGATAGTCCCCTGATCGCCGCTTAATGTCGAGTAGCGTGTCATTCGCGATACCGTTCTGGTCCGTTGTCGCATCGCCGTCCTTGGGAGGTATCGAGAAGTACTCCAGCTCTTCACGGAGGACAATAATGGCCTGTTTCAAGAGCAGGGGGTTCTGGGAGGCGGCCGGGCCAAAATCATTCGGCGGCCCGTCGAGGAGGTGTTGTTGGGCAGCAAACAGGCCGGGGGACGTGGCAGTCCCGTAGAAGGTCTCAGATGCATTCTTGAAGAATGTCAGGACGTATTGGAAGCAGTCCGGGTCGAACTAGAGTAAATGTTGATTTGTGAGATGTCACCTGCCACTGCGTGCGGCACGCCCACTTACGTCGACGCCATAGACCTCCTCGTCCTCCTCGTTGTCGCCGCCGTCTGATAGGGCGACGCTTTGGCGGCTCAAGACGAGCCCGTTGGGGAATAGACACAGAAGTACGGATTCTGGAAGGTTCATGATGGTCTCGCGGTCGACCTCGAAGCGCCGGCCACGCAGGTCGAGGAACAGCCGGGTGAGGAGCTGGGGCTGCAGGTTTGAGTGCGCGGGCACGGCATGCTGGGAAACCTGTGTGATTGGCGAAGAGGATATGTTGAGCGCCGCCATTGCTGAGATGACCGTTTGGAACGAGCGTGGAAGACTCGTGTTCGATCAAACCAAACACAGCACGACTTTTCTAATATTATTCCAGATGCCTTTGACGCCCTGACTCTTGTTACCCGAATCACCATCTTTCACCCCCTCGTCAAGACTGCTTGCTTGTTTCAAGTCTTGTAAGGCGCTGGGGCAATTCAACCAAAACGGATGGAGCGAAAACATCTCATGTTGGTCTTTCCAACTTGAATACTTCGAAACCATGGTGGTGCTGCGAATCACAATTGGACCAGACGGTATACTTATCAAATCAACACCAAGGCTTCAAAACTCCACAAGAAGGCGGGAACATGTGGTGTCCTTGTCAACAACCTACAATGTTGGGCGAACAAGGCACATCTGCCCAAGACTTTGAACTGTTTTCATCGACATTCGACACCGTCCAAGTTGGACGAGTCATCAGTGTTTACATCAAGATCCATGCCCATGATTTATATTCCAATGACTGCGATTACACCAACTGACCAAGACATAGGTATACACGCCTTTCCGTGCCTTGAGCAATTGAAAAACACGTCCCGTCAGCGGTCAGCCCACTTAGGGAAAACCTTTGCAAATCAATTACCCCTTTGTGGTAGGTAACATTGCAGCTGACCTACACCTAGGATTTGTGGCGGTGAACTGAAAAGGCGATTGGGAGTTGTCATCAGCCACCAGTTAGGGTACCTGCAAGGGGCCTATACTGCAACATTCAAGGAGGCTAAGGGAGGGAGGTAAGTTTGCCTCCCCACACGACTTCTCGCGGACCTCTGGTATACCATCGAGACCACCGAACAGGAGGTGAGAATGCATACGGGTCTAGTGGAGGGGAACTCGGTCAATGTTTGAAAACTTCATTTGGTAGACCAAAACAAGGCTTGTACTCTCAAATTATTGACAAGTCCTTCACTTTAGTTTGATCGGGGGGCTTTTCCCATGACCAATCAAAAATCGAGGTACAACCATTTTGCAAATTCAAAGTTTACTCACACTGCATTCGACAGCCCGTTCAGGTATCGTGTGTGTGTGATATTCAGGTATCTTGTTGGGTATATATCTACGTCATCCATGGCCGGCGCGATCATTGATATCTGTGCAAGCAACTATGCCGTCCATCGGTGCTATAGCCACTGTAGAAGATGCGGAGAGAGTATCACATTACCTGGGGTTTGGCTGGCGCCAGGGCTGAAAGCTTAATGCACCTCCATGCCATGGCCACCGAGTCTTTATACCGGAATCTTGAGCTCCCCACTGCAACTAGAGCAATTCGATGTTTTCGGACAATCATAGCCCAGACATGGCTTCTATGAGGAGTGAATATCGAGCTATTGATGTCATGCGTATGGAGAGACGTCGCTTACGAGTGATTATGACGGATGGCATGGTGCGTCTTCAAGCGATTTGATAGCCGTCGTTGTGACAACGGACAACTGAGAAACTTCTAGGAAGTCGATGGGTGGAGACGAAGTAGAATCTCATTGACATATACTGCCCTTTCATGTATTTTATGGAAGCCCAATGGAAGCCAGAAAATTGGTTGATTGACGGTTTGATATGTTTTTGATTGACCTATTCTCATATTTTCCCCGTTCCTCTAGATCTGGTGATACCGGGTTTAAGATTAAAAATGCGACTAAATGATCACCTGCTCACATGCGTTCAAGGTATGACAGTTCGACGGTTAAGACTTGATTGAAGTCTTCTGCTTTTTTTACTGTTCGCAACATCCCTATCTTCGGTCTTTGTGGAAACAACCTTGTATCTGAACCACGATGACGACTACTGTACAGAGCGTCTTGGACCCCGCAACATACACCCAGCACCTTACTAAGAATCCCCCCGTATCAACGCTCCAACAGCCTCGCATCACAAGTGTACCTTAACTGTCACGGTGATATTTTTCCATGATGTCCGCACAAATCAATACAACTTATGGGGTATCATGGACATATAAATAATAAACTCTTGCCGAGTAAATCTGGCTTAAAAACCAGGTCCTTCCACAACACATCTAAAAGTCCCGATAATGGCAAGCCTTGGTCAGCAGCTCATCTTATAGTAAGAAGACAGTCCGCCGATGAGACGCATAGAATATTTACTGATCGTGGCTTGTACAGTACTGGCCCTGCAGTACGCATCGCGAAGGGTATTACCACAGGCTTCCACTGACTCGTAACTTAGTTCATCGGAACACTGATCAATTGGGCTCTCTATGGAGTCCTTGCATTACAAACCTGTACGCCCCAGAATTCATTTCGAGCATCTGGTCTCAATCGTCTTCTAGACAACTATTGGGTATATGATTTCAATGACCCTATAAGGATTCGGTCCCTAGGTCAGTGGTGCACGATTTACTCAACTGACGCTGATTTATGTACAGTGGCCGTTCTCTTTTGCCTTGATACCTTGGAACTTGTGTTTGCGACCCATTTGGTTTGGGCCAGTTTGATCGCGGGTTATGGCGATCCGCAAAAACTCGCGTCTCCTGCTTGGTCGGCATATACTTTGCCAGCTATGACTGGTATCGGTAGGACGGTTTGAGTACACAGCGGCATGGATAAACATTGATTTTGAACTACAGTCGCCGTCCTTGTTCAGTTATTCTTTGCTGGGTGGGTATTACCTGGATTCATCGTCGTCCCTTGGACCCTCTTTAATGAATTTGGAACACAGGCGTATCTATGCCTTAACTCAAACCCCTGTCATGCGCTGCATCTCTGTACTCATCGCCCTTGTCAGTCAAGCGTCTTTTTGTATCATGGGACCTTCAGTGACAGGACAGGATAGCTTGCGATCATGCAATGTGCTAGTGCCATAGGCACTACAATTCAGGTATAGGTGATAGTATCTCACCCACGAGAAACGAAGGCTAAATTCTAGGCACAGTGGGCTATCGTCGGTCCGGTTAAAGGCGCTCAATCATATAGAGATGTAACTCTTGTGAGCCTGGTTTTGTTGCACTTAAATGCCGCAACCTTCTGACGGGCCGTCAAGGTGTGGCTTATTGGTTCGGCTGTCTGCGACGTGATTATCGCTGCGTCAATGTCATATGTCGTATGTTATTTGAACATTTATTTGTAGATATCGAGCTTAGTGACTGATTCCTCATTGCTTCCAGCTTTATTCTGCAAAGACCTCTCTAGATCTGACGCTTTCACGTCGCATGAACACGATGTTAAATAGGCTCATCTCCCAAGCGATTCAGAGTGGAACTATAACAGCAGCTGTGGCTATTCTTGACCTCGTCTTCTTCCTCGTGGGATCTGAGCGTAACTATTTATATGTATGCGAGTGAGTGGTTGGATCCTTTGCAGCTGGTCTCAATTTTGCCGACGAGAAAACTCTACAGAGAACTTTTTCTAGGAAAATTGTTTGTACTTTTATGTGTGACCCTCGCAAGGGCTCTGTTGACAGTTCAGCCAGGTATTCCAATGTGGTGCTGGCGAATCTCAATAATAGACGGAAACACGAGACGAACACCACAATTGGCACACTCAAATTCCCTACCGAGCTCGAGAGACAAGGTGATGTGGTGAGTCTGGGTGAACGCGATACATAGCAACAACTACAGGACAGTAACGTCGTTTCTTTTTTTAGCATCTCGACACATTCAATTCAAATTCAAATCCCGAGATGGGCTTGCAGCTGAAGCCACAGGCACAGCTGTGAGGCAAGCCTCAAAGCGAGCCTCTGGCAGGGTACATAGAGGCCGGAAACCCGGACAATACAACCGGACAATGTCGATCTACCCCTATTACTATTTATTTAGCGTTGCACGTTCAACATCCACCTCAACGGCCGCAATAATAATAAAATCCACCCGAGTGAGGGCCTCCCTCCCTCCTTTTCTCCTCCTCCGACCCTCTCGCCCCTTCAAGCGACAGTGAACACTCCTTCAACCATGGACCACCGCGGCGACCGGCGTCCCCCCCGCGCTGCCCGCCCAGCAAGCCAACAACCGCAGGCTAGACCCCCTCCTGGAAACTCAAATTTCCTCCCAAATGACGGCTCTCGTGGCAATGTCTCCTTTCAGAACCAAGAGCGGGGTGACCGCCAGGGCCCACTCGATCAACAGCGTCAAAGGAGCATGTCATCCGCATACCAGCCCCAGCTCTCCTCTCCAGTCGACCCCGAGAATGCAGACTACTTCGACCCGTCCAGGGTGGGCAGAAAGAAGAGCCTCGTACGGCCTGATCGTGAAAAAATCGAACCAGGCCATCGACAATGGCACTACCGAACTCATGCCACACAGATGGAGGACGAGGGCCAGAGAATGGGTGTCATGCCCTCTTGTATGTGTCGATCTACTCAGCACACACTATTTTAATTTATCCTACTTTTTCACGCAGCTACTGGCAATTACCCTGTGCGAAGAGGCCGTTCGCTTCTTGGACGGGAGGAAGATCAACACGAGTCTGGGTTAGCGCTCTTCAAGCGCAGTGCTACTCTACGGCGAAAACGCCAGTCGGGTCTCACACCGATCACCAGCAATGTCCCATCAGAGGCGCCGAAGAAGAGAGGATGCTATAGGGGACCTGGTCCAGGCGGGCCCTGGATGACCTACTGCCTCATCATCACCTTCTTTGTGCCCCCAGCATTCATGAGAGCATGTGGTACGTCGATCTTTATATTTCTAATACGCTTAAATGTTCGGCCTGACAAATATCCAAAGGCATACGGACACCGGAACAGCAGCGAGCTTGGCGAGAGAAAATGGGCCTCATCAGTCTTATCCTCGTGCTCATGGCCGGCGTGGGATTCCTCACCTTTGGATTCACAGAAGCTGTGTGCGGGACACCCCGTAATCGGTTCCATGGCGGTGCCATCGGCGATGAGTTCATCGGCAACAGCTCCGTCGTCATCCACGGCTACGACTACGATTTCTCCAAGTTCAAGCACCCCGCCGCAGGATCCACGTTCAATGGAAGCCAGAACCCTGTCCTCGATGGGAGCTGGGGCCTGGCAGGCAACGACGGCTCCTTTTTGTTCCAAAACGTCAACCAGAATTGTCTCGGGTTGTTCAGCAAGGCTAATAGCTCGAGCATCACGGGGACCGGGAGCTTCTTGGACTGGTACTTCCCGTGTAATGTTTACAGCCAATACGGGAACCAAGGTGCCAATATCACGGGATATGAGACGAGCTACAGCTGCCATACCGCGGCAACGGCTAGGAACCAGCTCAGTTCGATGCACCCGATGGGCCAGGTGTACTACACTTGGGACGATGTGCATAGTAACAAACGTAACTTGGCCGTCTACGAATCGTACGCGTCATGTTTTTTATTATTTTCCCTCAAGTATCTTACGGACGTTTATAGCTCTGTCCTTGATCTCAACATGCTCAACTGGCTCAGCAGAGCACAGGTCAACTACCCAGCCCTTTTTGATGAGATGAAAACTCCCAACGGCACTTACAACGGCAAGGACCTTACCATGCTCCTCGTTCGCACGGGCCAGCAAGATGTCGG
The DNA here is from genome assembly GCA_018856295.1 of Blastosporella zonata. Lineage (NCBI taxonomy): Eukaryota > Fungi > Basidiomycota > Agaricomycetes > Agaricales > Lyophyllaceae > Blastosporella > Blastosporella zonata. The sequence goes on from JAFLHD010008989.1 coordinate 12,098, forward strand.
CCACTGCCTGCAAGACATCATCACAATCGGCTTCATTGACACTAATAGCATTGGATGTGTAGCGTCCTCCGTCGTCCTCTACCTCTCCCTCATCTTCATTATCGGTGTCGTTGCCATCCGCTTCATCATGGCCGTCATGTTCGCCTGGTTCTTCTCCTGGAGGATAGGAAACTTCCCCATGGAGACGTATGAGCAGCGCATGCAACGGTCTGCGGAAATCGAGAACTGGACAAACGACATCTACAGACCCGCACCGAGCGAGTACAGGCCGAATGTTAGCAAGAATGGACTCGGCGGCCCGAAAGCCAATCGCAAGACGTTCCTTCCCAGCCATTCCCGCTTCACGCCGTCGGATAATATCCTTCTTAAGCCCGGCCAGCGCCCCACTACCGCGTATGGTCAGCTCGACTCGTCCTCGACTGCTAATTGGAAACGCTCGACGATGTATTCCAGCACTGGAAAGAAAGGCACACCACCCGACTCGCCTGCGTTCCGCCAATCGCGCAGCACCATGTCACTCGCAGAGACGCCGTGTCCCTTCCCGCTTCAGAACGTCGTCCCCCAGCCTCCCCACGACTACGAACCGTTCAATTTCCCCCTCGCACACACCATATGTCTAGTGACCGCGTACTCCGAGTCCGTGGAAGGCCTCCGCACGACGCTCGACTCCCTCGCGACGACGGACTACCCCAACTCGCACAAGCTCATCCTCATCATCGCCGACGGCATGGTCAAAGGCGCGGGTAACGACCTCACTACGCCCGAAATTTGCTTGGGGATGATGAAGGAGTTTGTCGTGGCCCCGCACGAAGTTGAGCCCCACTCGTACGTCGCCATCGCAGACGGGCACAAGAGGCATAATATGGCAAAGGTCTATGCGGGCTTCTATGAGTACGACGACGCGACAGTGGAGCGCTCGAAGCAGCAGCGCGTGCCGGTTGTCCTCGTAGCGAAGTGCGGAAACCCACTGGAGGCGACGGATGCCAAGCCGGGTAACCGCGGGAAGCGAGACAGCCAGATTGTCCTTATGGCGTTCTTGCAGAAGGTGATGTTTGATGAGCGGATGACGACGTTTGAGTATGAGTTTTTCAACTCGATTTGGAGGGTCACAGGCGTGAGCCCGGATCGGTATGAACTTATTCTCTGTGTGGATGCGGATACGAAGGTGTTCCCCGATTCGTTGACGAGGATGGTTAGTTGCATGGTGCATGATGAGGAGATTATGGGCCTGTGTGGGGAGACAAAGATTGCGAATAAGGCGGAGACGTTCGTTACTATGATGCAGGGTGAGTTGACTCCTATTCATATTATTTTTACATATTCATTTAATCCGTCGCCAGTCTTCGAGTATTATATCTCCCACCATATGACGAAGGCGTTCGAGTCGATGTTCGGTGGTGTTACCTGTCTTCCTGGATGCTTCAGCATGTATCGCGTCAAAGCCCCTAAAGGCGACTCTGGCTACTGGGTCCCTATCCTCGCCAACCCTGACATCGTAGAGCACTACTCCGAAAACGTCGTCGACACACTGCACAAGAAGAATCTCCTCCTCCTCGGTGAAGATCGATACCTCACCACGCTCATGCTCAAGACCTTCCCGAAGCGCAAGAATATGTTCTGCCCGCAAGCCGTCTGCAAGACCGTCGTCCCAGACACCTTCCGCGTTCTGCTCTCTCAGCGTCGTCGCTGGATCAATTCCACCATCCACAACCTCGCGGAACTCGTCCTCGTGCGCGATCTCTGCGGTACCTTCTGCTTCTCGATGCAGTTCGTCGTGGGCATGGAGCTCGCAGGAACACTCGTTCTCCCCGCCGCCATCGCATTCACGCTATACCTTATCATCTCCTCTATCATACCCGGCGGACCCAACACCACCATCCCCCTTATCCTCCTCGCTATCGTGCTCGGTCTCCCCGGCCTCCTCATTGTCGTCACCTCACGCAAGATCGCGTACGTCGGGTGGATGCTGGTGTACCTGCTTTCGCTCCCCATATGGAACGGTATACTTCCGGCGTATGCGTTTTGGCACTTTGATGATTTCTCGTGGGGACAGACAAGGAAGGTGGAGGGCGCGGATAAGGCGGAGACGGGGGATAAGGAGGGAGAGTTTGATTCGACGCATATTGTGATGAAGAGGTGGGCAGAGTTTGAGAGGGATCGCAGGTGGAAGAGTGGGACGCAGTCGAGGGATTCGACGTATTATAATGAGAAGAAGTGCGTCCTTTTGTTTTTGATTGCTGACTTGGTATGTTGGTTGCTGACAGAGGGACAGTAACCGCTACTCTATTGCTTCTACGTCAGATGTCACGCATCCGCAGAATTCTACGGGATACAATGATAGCAGCACAGTGGATACCAGCTCACACCAGAATCAACAACGTCCTCGACACGATTCGGCTCCACTCCTGATGCTCCCTGCTCCCCTTTCCGTCAATCGGCCGTTGTTGTCGTCTACCTCGTCAGTAGGAATATCTCGAAACAGCGAGGACGTTTCAGACTCCGGCTCCTCAGTGGCGCACAACCGCTTAATCCCAGGTTCACAACACTCGTACTCGGTCGACCAAGTGTCGATCGAGTCTGGAGGTACTTCATCGCATCAGCGCCTCGTCTCTCCTGTATATCCGAATGCCTCCCCACAATCGGACGCACAGAATCCCTTCCGCTCCGTCGTCACTTCTCCTGTGTCCTACGACGAGTATCCGCATCAGCAGACATGGTCTCCAGACTACGGCAGCGACGACGCATTAAGCCCGAACATGAGCTCAAATCCAAATAACCGTGCATCGTATGGCCGTGGTGTCCGTCTGATGGACGCTGGTCCAGTTCCCGGGCCGGAGGGCGTCCGTCGAGTGTCGCGACAACAGAGACAGAGACCCAACTCCCAAGCACCACCAACTGCTGCAAACCCCAACAGGTACTCCCGCAATTCCCAGGTGTTCTCGTTGCCGCCGGGGGCGGCGCCGCCTCAGCCTGGGTATCAAGGGGATAGATGATCAGTTAATTTTGGATTGGACCAGGATTGGACCAAGCACGACGACAAGACACAAGACACAAATAAAAACACTTACGACTCATGCCACATTACCATCGCCCCACCGCCCCACTCGCCCCCAGCAACCTGCACCCCCCGATATCCCGCTTAGTTTATTATAGTACATGGACTTTTTCTAAACTTTTTATTGTCTGTCGGCTGTTTGCTTCTATTTTCGTTATCAGACCGTTCCCTCTCTCGTTTGCTAATTGGACCTTCGATACATACATATACTTCATGTCCGACTCCCCCTCCATGCATCACGACCCCCCGCTAGCAACCTACGACGTCTCCAAGCCTTCCCTAAAACCCGGATGCCCGTCACATACCTCTTCGACTTGACACGCTCTGCACTCGTTTCGTATGCTCTCACGATGGTTACTCGACTCCATCTTATTGTGTTTCGGCTGTTTTTTACGATACCTGATCGTGACATTCTCGAGACTTTCGCGACAACTACCTACCTCCACGACGGGATTTGCCATACCTACTACCTTATTGTTTCTGAGGCGTATCTGATTAATGCACATCTTTGGAGGACAACGGGCGTTGGTCAACAAGTTACCTACTCAAGTGAGCTTGTCCGAGTACCATCGTAATCATTGCTGGCCTCCACCAAAGATCTTAAGCCATGCGTAATAACATGCGCTGTAAATGGAACAAGTGAGCTAAAGTCTCGAGCGTTCTCAACAATGCTAAAAAAACAATAACGTCGCCGAATTCCAGCTTTGTTGGGTGTTAACATGACGACAGAGATATCGATTGTCTAACAAACAATACAGCTTTTGAGCCGTTCTGCTTTTGCAATTATTCTGACTCTGCCGTGAGCCCATTTATAACGATACAGATACATTTACTCTTGCTTACTTCCCAATACAACCCTGCTCTTTTCACTCCCAATCTCTCCGTATTCACCACTATTATGAATGCAATCTCCGACGATGTAACTACTTACCCACTAGCCCTCTCTCCAATACTCACATCGTGGAAACAGAAATTCTCGTCTTATATGCCAGGGTCATTCCCTGGCTTGGATCGCGAAGGAGAACGAATCGTTCCACCCACCACGATCAATGCCCTTCCAGATGAGATATTGGTCAACATATTCTTCCAGGCTCTAAAATTCGATACGCGTCCTCTGGAGAGACACGAGATTCTTGCCCACGGTCAACCTAAGGATGCCCGATTGTCCTTTGCGCCGGGATCCGTAGACCCTACGAGACTTGCGCAAGTCTGCGAATCGTGGCGGGTTCTGGTCCTTGAGGAACCTAAATTCTGGTCCACAATCAGAATGCGATGTACCGACCATCAATATCAAGTCCCGGTCATCTCTGAGTGGCTCAGACGATCTGGCTCAAATCCTCTCAGCATTTACATTGAGAACGACAAGCTCCAGCGCAATTCAGGTCTAGTGTGGAGTACAGAACAGCTCCATGTCATAGCCAGCCTAACAACTACATCCCATCGTTGGAAGGATTTGCGCCTTCGTTTCTCGTGCAGCGTTCCCATACCGCTGGATGACCTGCGAGGCCCAGGGGTTTTCAAGATTCTCGAATCGGTCGAGTTCACGCGCCACCCACTAGACCCCTTGTGGTACGACAGTTCCTCCCGCTCATTTCGACTCTGGGATGTTGTACACTCCTCCCCTGTACTTTCAAAGGTCGTGTGGAATCACGATGCCTTATTCGCTCACCTGTACAACAACACCCTGGCCGTTCTTCCCTGGAAGAAACTCACGTCCGTGAAGATACCTACCCTGAGCCCTAGTTGGACAATGGGTATTCTTTCGTTTTGCGCCAACATGGTCGAACTCGAACTTGAATGCATACATAATCAGTCTCTGGAACCCTCTGATATAGTATACTCCCCCCAACAACGCTCTGAAGTGCACCTTCCTCACCTAACAACCTTCGCCATCAGCGGCGAGCTCAATTTACTCACTGTACTTGATCAACTCACCCTCCCTTCGTTGACTTCGTTCCGTCTAACCTGTTACCATACACCCAACGAGTTCGGGGCTTGGTCTATATCCGACTCAGTCAACAACCTCCTTAATCGATCCTATTCGCACCTCGAGAAATTGTATATAACGTGCGGTGGCTACTTCAACCAAAGTAACCTCATCGGGCTTCTGTACTCGCACCGGTTGAAAGACTTGGTCACTCTCGCTGTCGATTGCGGAGATCCAGATGGTTCTCTGGTGCGTGTATTGACCAGACGAGACATTCAGCCGCTTCTTCCGAAGCTTGAAGTTCTTTCTATCTCCGGGAGTTTGACGCTTCCCTTCGAAATGTCGACCATGATCTGGTCAAGGAGTTGCGAGTCCCAAGAAACCCTGTGGACATCCTCATTGCTGCGCGAGGTGCGCATTCGGAGCTGGTCTGAACATCGGGAGGATTTAAGGTCTCTAAAAGTACTGGGCGAGAAAAAACCGTGGATGAAGATATATGCGTCTTCTATGAATTCTGAGAACGAAAGCTTCGAATAGCGGGATACAAATATATCTTGGGCCGCCTTGAAAAAGTGACCTGTGCGATTATTTATTTCTGCCAACCTCCCCATGTAACATGTATTAATATTTATAACCAACATGCCCAGAATCAAATAATGACACGATTAAGATTGGGGACTATTGAAACAAGTGGAAATGGATCCAGATAGGATTCAGATGGTGCACGACATAGCTTTTGCCGCTCAGGCTCGTTTGCCTTTTGCGAAGATTTCCGTGAGTGTACTACATCCAGGACCGTCAAGATAATTATATGGGGACTCTCGCTGGCGCACCGTGCGACACGACGCCAACTGCGCACAGAAATTTTGCCCGAAGCCGAAGTCGCGATGAATGGGCCTCATTTACCAATCGTTCCGACCCATATGTATGCCAAGGGCATCGTCAGTGTCACCTGCGCACGGATTCATCTGCTCTCCATCTGTTTTCGAGGAAATCTGATAGATAGACAAGGAAATTTTGATGGAAAGAGCTTTGTGAGTAATAGACAATATGGTTCTGCATAAATTATGATGATCAGTGACAGCAGCGTACTAAACAGATAGAATAATTATGCGCTCTCGACAACGCTTCCGTCCGACACTCTCATTTCTTTCAAATCTCCGAGTGTTGGATGGAGATGAAGGTCCTAAGATGATATTTAGTTTTATCCCGCCGTTCTGCAAAAAGGACAAACCGATATTGTGGAAGTGGTGCTGGAGAATGATTGTTCGACATCATCTGAAGTCACAGTCTTCTTGAACATGATACGGACAGTCCTTTCACGGTATCGTGTAATGTTTTGTGACGATGTGCTTCCAGGATCAGTGTTGGCCTCTCTAATAGTACTTACGTCTAGTGTGCATGAAAATTGAGTAAGAGGTACTTCGTCAGCAAACTTCTTACTTGGCAAGGAGACGGCATAAACTTTGCAGCAAGGTGAGATTAGAAGCAATATCTCTGAAACAGACTTCACGCACTTGCTCCCATGACCTGGCTAAGGAAGACAAGAACGTAGTTAAATTCAAGAATGGCAAACTGCAAAACGTATCAGATGCAAGGGCAGTCGAATAAAATGCGCAGTATACCGTGTCCAATTCGAGAACGGCAATAACGCTGAGGGGTGTTTGTGTGAGGTAGATCATAGACCATGAACAGAAATAAACGCACTTCGTGAGTGGCCCTGTGCTGATGATGTAGAGAATTAAGATTTTGATAACACGGTTCGTGCTGCATGTTTAATCAGTTAAATTATAGACCATGCGGAGTTATGCTCACGTACGCAGGAATACCAGTCCGGTAAAGAAATACCACTTGACCAACAGTAATAAAGAAATCGCAACTGGCGGCAAGTGCAAGTCATGTAACGGCCACCCACTTGCTGTTTAATGAGTGACCGCAAATTGAAGATGGGCACGAAGCTGACAGACGCGGAGAGGATTTTCGAGAGGCCAACTAGATGGAATGCTTCCAACATCGTTGCAAGGCCGAAGCCTATCCCCAGTGAGCGGAAAGGTAGTAAATAAACTAGTATCGATGATATGACAAACCTAGTTGGAGGGACGCTGGGGAAGCTATGGGAAAGAAAGTTGAGAGTGAAAGGCAAGGAATAAACTTCGAATACTGACGATCATTCCGAACGATAGCTCTTTGTCACTGTTCCGTAGGGCGATATGAGAGAAGAGCTCTTAGGGAACAATTCAATCACAAACCCAGATGAGTGCGACGGGCATAATATGCCTGAACACTAAAAGCCGAGAGGCTCTACCATCGTCATTAGAACTTGAAGTTGGAAGGTTTCACTGTTACAACACACTGAAAGTCTCAAGTACAGTGACCATTCACTGTATTCAGGATGAGCCGGTGTGAAAAGTTCACTTGAAACAGGTTTGACAAACCAAACCGCAACGGTCAGGTTTTCCATGATCCCGAAGGATGTTACCTTTGACCCAACAACGCTGTATCCGCGTGCATGAGACAACGGCAAGCACAATAACCTCGGAGACTATACCTCACGCATTGAGGAGCAATCTGTGATCGGGTTAAGGTCTGTTCTAGTAATGAATGGACATGTACAGAACATTCTCTATCCAAGCGACCTGCGAATCGAATGGTCACTGGGAATAGACAACAAAATACAAGCAACTTTATCCCTCTACCATCAAAGGGAAAGTTCATGTAGTACTGGTATGTTAAGACAGAGATCAAACCTAGGATCCTATGGTGGCGTTAACACATTTATCGGCGATGCTAGGGGATCAACCCACCATGCATTCAGAATCACCGTGACGCCAGCAAGGATGACACCAAACGTCTCGCCAACAACACTGATACTGAAGCCGAAATATATGAGTGGTGAAGCCCTCGAGTATCGCACATGTTAGGAAATCAGATCAGACTCGACGACGACACAAAAAGGCAGGCAAGGACTTGAAGAAGCAAGGTTTTAAGTCGAGGAGGCATTTCAAGTACGAATAAGCACGAATTGCATCATATTCTGAATTCACTCCCCAACAGTCTTCAGATCAAGGGGGAAACGATGCCGAGATAGTGGACAGAGATAATATTTTGGATGAGTGGTGGAAGTACGCTTGAAATGAGTGTTCAGTGGTGGCAAAATTAACATGCCGGTGTGTAGGAATCAGGAGAGAATTGTGGCCACAAATGATCAAGCTTCCCATGTCACAGCAAGTCCAGATCCAGATGTTCAGCAAGGAATCAACCAACTTAAAGAGCAGTGAGCACTGCGTGTGCGCGTGAATGCCATTCGCGACTGAGAATCAGAATCCGCTTTCGAGGCGGGCGGCCTCCAAAAAGCTGATCCCTACCCGATTTGAACGGATGACTTTGTGGAAGCTCCAGGACTGGAATCACACACTCTACCACTGAGCTAAGGGATCATGACAGCCACTGCAAGTGAGTTCTTTGAGCGGGGGGGACAAATAAGCGGCGGGGCAAGGCGAGGCAGAGGGAGTGCTGCAGTATGATCTGTTCGGCCGGCGATGCTGGGATTATACGAAAGTTTAACGTG
>JAFLHD010008990.1:9540-20570 GCA_018856295.1 Blastosporella zonata
TCGGGCGGGCGGATCAAAAATACTGTGCGCACCGACCGGTCCCTTTCCGTTTTCCGACTGGCGTAAGTACGAGGACTCGGAACGAGGTCCGGACTCCGCTTTGAATCGGACAACTCCCAAGTCAAGTAAGTATGATCAGGAATTAAGAACATCTAGACCAGTGCTATGAATGAATATCTATGATTTCACTACAGAAAGCAAATCACAACTTTACTGTGCAGAATGAGGGCAGAAAGTCATGAGTCGGAGCCCGAGACGAGAGTGGGAGCTCGGATGTTGAAGAAAATTTAAGGAATTAACGGGAACCCATGTGGGTTGATCCTTCCGCACCAATGGCTTCATGTTTAAGTATCTTATCCAGCGGCTTTGAGCCTAAATAACTCATCAGCGGCGTTATCGTCTTTCTTATCCTACAACCACTATCACAATGTCCACCCCACAGCTAGCAACTTTCAAGATCCCGGCCATCGAGAATGAGCCCATGGTAAGTATCTGTGCCACTATCCAATACGATCTATACTAACCACAATCGGTATCTTGAAGCGGTCCTATGCACCGGGCTCTGCGGATCGAAAAGCGCTTGAAGCTGCTATTGTGCAGATGGAGCAGCAGGCGCCATTTGAAGTGCCTTGTATCGTCAATGGAAAAGAGGTATGCCATCCCCCAATTTTCTCGGTCGGATCAAGGCTTACCTTGTGCTCGATGTACAGATCAAGACAGGGAAGATCGCTAAGCAGCCTATGCCCCACGACCATGCTCGTCATCTGTGTGAATACCACGAGGCCGATGAAGCCACTGTAGCAAGCGCGATCGACGGTGCGCTTGCAGCTAAAGCCGAGTGGGAAAGCCTGCCTTGGAACGACCGCGCTGCCATCTTCCTCAAGGCAGCGGACCTCGCAAGTGGAAAATACCGGTACAGGCTTCTCGCCGCTACCATCTTGGGACAGGGAAAGAATGCATGGCAGGCTGAGATTGACGCTGCGGCCGAGGTAGATATCTCAATCTCATGTCCACAAATTGCAGCTCGTCTTACGATTGTTTTAGTTCTCGGACTTCCTGCGCTTTGGTGTCAAGTTCGTTGATGAGCTCTACTCTCAGCAACCCGCGAAGAACGCGCCAGGTGTCTGGAAGTAAGCCCATTTTCGATTATTACTCAAAAACATCATATTAATGCGCAAAAAAGTCGCGTCGAATACCGTGCCTTGGAAGGTTTCGTTTTGGCCGTCTCCCCATTCAACTTCACCGCGATCGGTGGTAACCTTCCCGGAAGTACGTACCACGCTTCTTATGCCAAAAACATCTTGTTTACATCATTTTTTTCAGCACCTGCTATCGTCGGAAACGTCGTAGTCTGGAAGCCTTCTCCTGCAGCGACCTACTCCAACTACATCGTCCACCAGATCTTCACCGAGGCTGGTGTTCCTCCTGGTGTAATACAGTTCACCCCCGGTCCCCCCGCCGAGGTCGTTGCGCAGACGATCAACAACCCTAACTTCGCCGCCCTGCACTTCACCGGCAGCACTTTCATCTTCAAGAAGCTCTGGAAGGACATTGCTGCCAACTTGGACATCTACAAGGGATACCCAAGGATTGTCGGCGAGACTGGAGGCAAGAACTTCCACATCGTCCACAAGTCTGCCGAGATCAGGAACGCTGTGCTCCAGACTCTTCGTGGAGCGTTCGAGTATCAGGGTATGTGATGTTTCATAGTGTGTAGTGGTACTGGCTCTGATCAGGAACCTGTAGGCCAGAAGTGCTCGGCTCTCTCGCGTCTCTATGTCTCTACCTCCGTCTGGAACGGTGGTTTCAAGGACCAACTCCTCTCTGAAATCGCGAACATCAAGATCGGCTCACCCGTGGACTTCTCCAACTTCATGGGACCTGTGATGTACGTCGTCATTCCCTCTTTTTCTTCTATAAAAATGCTGACGTGAAGAGTAGTGGTCGCCCTGCCTATGATAAGATTACCAGCTATATCCAAAAAGCAAAAGAGGCTGGCGGCGAAATTCTCATTGGTGGCTCCGGTAGGCTTTTCCCCTCTGATTTTTACTCTGTATTGACATGGAACCTACGAATAAGGCGATGACTCAAAGGGTTACTTCATCCAACCCACAGTCATCCTCAGCAAGGATCCCAAATCCGTGACGCTCGTCGAGGAGATCTTCGGCCCCGTCCTCACTGTGAGCCATCTGATTTCATATATACTGCCAACTCGTTCTCACCCAGCATGACAGGTGTTCCTCTACGAGGATGAGGACTACGAGAAGACCCTTGAGCTCATTGACTCGACGACCGACTATGCTCTCACTGGAGCAATGTCAGTCAAATCTATCACAATTCTGCGATCTTAATACTAACGTTGTGTTGTTCACCTCTAGCTTTGCCTCGGAGCGCAAGGCCCTCCTGACCGCTACCAACCGCCTTCGCAACGCGGCTGGAAACGTTTACTACAACGAAAAGTGTACCGGTGCCGTCGTCGGCCAGCAACCGTTCGGTGGTGCTCGTGCTAGCGGCACCAACGACAAGGCGGGAAGCATTGCCATCTTCTACCGCTTCGTCAGCGCGCGCAGCATCAAGGAGAACTTCATTGGCATCGAGGACTTTGCGTATCCTTCTAACCTGATTTAAGGGAAAAAATATCAAAACACATGGACAATGTTGTAACAGTAGCTTGCGAACTGTATGGAATGTAGCTAATTTGATATCACCTCTCGAGACCTTTATAAAGTGTCGTTTTGTTTGAGAGAATTCTTATACACAACTTGATGAGCTTTTAGACGATCGCCAGCCTTCAGGCAGCTCGCGGTGAGCGGTAACTGAGGTAAGCTCCCCTTTGAATGTTTGCAGTCGCTTTGAAATCCTAGTTGAATTGCTGTCTGCTACCAAACACTGTCCGGGTCAGACTTGAGTCAGACAGCATTCACGGTTTAAAGGACGAGAAAGTATCAAAACATGTATTGTAGGAATGTAGCTAATTCATCAAAACGATAGGGTTGTATTCTCTCTGCAAATTTTTGACGCCTTCACAAGGCAGTCGTTTTATCTGAGCCTTTCTTGCACACAACTCGATGAGCTTTCCAATCCTTCTTCTGACAGTCTTTGGAACAATACTTTACTTGGATGCACACACTGCACTTCATCAAACGAGGCTGGCCCGGCTTTCCGCACGCATCGCACCCTTCAAGCATCATTCTCATGGACTTGTGGAGCTGGCCAAACATGCTGACTCCCACTGAATCAACGTAGGACAAAGGAAACCAGGGTCCAAACGCCACTCTGGTTGCGAGCGGTGCTAGTTCCTTGAAATCGCCTCGGAGAAACGAGCGAGGAAGAGACTTTCCTAGACCGCAGTTGCAGAGAGGGCTGATATTCAGGTCCGGGTCATCTGGGACACCCGCGCTGCGGAATTTGCAGGTGGAAGAATGAGACCAGTCTCTGCATCGCTCAGCCAGGATGGGGAGAAGTTGCCACCAGGCACGCAGTTCGCGGGTGGGGGTCGGGAGCATGACCATTCTAGTCTTTCCTATCACCGCGTTTATGCATTTTACGACCATTGTTAAGCTTGGGTATGTCCTGGCGAAGGGTACGACGCATGCATCGGCGACTAGCGTATGCGAAGCTAAATCGAGACGCAGGCAATTGAGGACGATCAAGATTCCTCGGTCCGGGGAATCGCGCAGGGTGAACACTTGTTGACAATTATGGAATTCATACGCAGTGGAGAACATCTCGTCGATCGTGCATTTGACATTCGAGATTAATCCTCTCTCCAATCGGGGAAGATTTTTCTTTGAGACGTACTCGGCCTCGGAAAGGGTGATAGACAGATGGCTCGGTAGCCACTCAAGGCACGACATGTCCAGTTCCGGAGATTTTGCGAGGTTGATATGGTGGACATTCCATGGCGTCAGCACTGAGTTCTGATAGACTACAGGGAAAGGATTCTTCAGGAGGCCATTGAAGTCTGATCCACGAAGTCTGACATCGACCTGAAAAGCGACTCTTTAGTAGTTTCATTCCGAAGCATTAAAATAATGGCTTACCTCGATGTACGATGATGCTCGAGCGATGCGAGTCTTGGGGTTACTCCCGTCGATGGGGTAAGGGAATAATATGGTCTTTTTATGCGTCTGTCCAATTGAGACGAGCATTGTGAATGGAGACGTCTGTGCGACACTGATGTCAGCCAAGGAACATGCACGGAAAGCAGCCTGGAGCCCTGCATCATCGAAAGTTACTCTGCCCGTAAGCCCAGTGGCGTTGACGGGTTCTTTGCCAGTGATCATGGTGACGAGCTGCGATGGCGAACTGGTCTTGATGCTTACGGGTCCACGAAGCTTGAAAAGCTCTTGAGGATTGCCAGGACGCTCATATGCTATCTGAACGTGGTTTTGGTCCAATAAGCTCGCCGAGAAAAAATGAAGATATGGGCCGAGCACTGAGTAGATTTTGGAGGTTTTAGTACTTCCAGGTCGAATGCTCAACCGGACCTGCGTCCCCGGAGTCTGTATGGTGAGCATCCAGGATGGTACGTAAAACGAGACAATCAAGGGAGAAGTCCCGTCCCATAGGGTCGAATCCTCCTCCGCAAGCAGGCGGCGAGGGTCTAGGTAGGAGGGCACTGCTCTACCGAAGAAGAACTGGATCGCAGAGAAGAAGTTGTGGTGCGACTCGTTTTCAATCTCACAGTGAAGAATTGGGGTACCCAGAGTATCTGGATCGAACCTTTCCAGTTCTGCGAGGTGCTTTCGAGGAACCTTCATAACGACACACACGACGGGAGGGATGTGGTCCCAATCCCTGAAAATGCGACATTCAAGATTTCCGTAGTTTTGATCCATGATGGCTCCTACAGTGCCCACGCCATGGATGCAAAGTTGGCAGCAAAGGTCTTGGTAATGATTCGACCCCGTCAACAAGGTTTTATCCCTCTCGATCAAGGAAATCATGTGGTGGAAGGCCCTTGTCCAGTCGCAGCGGATTCTTTGCTTGATCAGCGCTAAGAGCGTAGCAAAACTCGCGCGGACATAATGGACAAAACCAATTTTGAGCTTCAAACCAAAAACACGCGAGATATTCTCGTCCGAGAACATCTGAAGGTAGATGTTGAAGAGGATATTTCCCAGTGCTTCGGCGCCTATTTGAAGAGGCTCTAGCACACCACCGATCGGAGCTACCTTCCACGATATCGTCTCCTGGCGTGGTCGCTCATCAAGTTCATCCCGGATCTCATGGGCATTGGTCTGGGTAGCAAAGCCCGAGACATATGACACAGGTATGATGCCGAGGATGAGTGAAAGCGTGGTAATGTCTGAGCAAGCACGACGTGCGAATCCCCCACCGACTTCCGAAGGTGATAAAAGAGTGTTCGTAAACAGAGTGGCGGCCGGATGCTTCTGGAGGAGTGGAATAGTCACGACGAGGATGTTGACGAGACCAAGGTGATCAGTTAGGTTCGATGTGTCAATGATGTTGAACTTGATTGGTGCGCGATTCTTCTGATTACCACTATAGCCACCGCCGTCGAGCCTGATTGGGACAGCTTCCCAGCTGGAGGGAAACATGCCAGTATCAATTGAGTTTGTAGTGGTGCAAATAGAAAGCGCTCTGGCGAAAGCAAGTGCGTCACCAGCGAACATGCGAATAATGACATTGGGCGATTTAAGGTTGATTCTCTCGTTGAATGCTTCGCACCACTCCTGAAACTGCTGCTTGGCCATCTCCACGAGTTTGGAGGCAGAAAGGCAGCGTTGGGCGGAGAGTGGGAAACTGGCGGCCATCCCGAGGTGGAATGAAAGGATGGGATCGGTTCCATAATGGACGTTAAAGGCTTGTCCAGAGGAATCGTACGAGAAGGTTGGATTGATGAACGTCGCAGCAGATATCTGATTGGCGTCGTCAAATGTGACGCCGGTTCCCCAAAACCGCTGAAAATGCGCTGATCCAGCTATGACGACGTAGGACCATGCTGGGCCTGCAGATCTTGCAGAGGTCATGACTTCCACATATCTCCCCTTCACAGACTGCATCCCCCTCTGAAACGCATTTCGTAGACGTAGTTTTTCTTCATCTGGAAGATCCTCCGTCCCCATATATAGTGTCCACTGTCGACGCAGTACCTGCAGCGTGTGCGCTGAGCAAAAGTGAAGTAGTTTTGAGTACTTCCCCTTCTCCCAAGTTTCGACGGAGATCGAGAGGTCTAAGAGCTTCTGACATTGACTTCGTAAAAAATCAAGCGAGGTTACGTCCAGGAATGAATGGAAAAACATATTCCAAAGGCTGTCCTTTATCTTAGTGCCGTCATTGTCGACGATCATGGTAAGAAGAAGAACATTTCGAGCTGGATGGTGCCATCGATTAAGTAGGCAGTCCTTCAACGGCTACCATTATTTATTTACCAAGTATTGCGGGCTCTGCATCACAACATGTAAAGTCCAAGTTGCGTTCTGTTTTAAAGAATAGGTATGAAGATACAGACAGATATATAAAATGGAAAAACACACGGTTGTTAGGCTCGCTATAGACGGTATATAAGATGCTGCGTGGGTCGCCGCACCCCAGAAGAAGAATTTCGGCAGGAGTTTCAGGGCTTAGAGCAGACGTGAAAGATACGGGTGGGGTGTTCCCAACGGGATAGAAAAACTTTTTCTTGGGCCAGATGACGGTGTGGGCCATGGTTTACAAGAGGTGTTCCTGATTCATAAAGGCAGAGATGCAGTGGTTTATGTAGGAATCCATAAACGCCCAACGAATCACAGAAGCTCAAATCAAACTTTCGAATGGCGAGTTTGAGGATCCCTTCAAGAGGTTACGGGATGCATGGTGTCAAAATAAAGGCTCCGAGATCGGTGCCTACGGTGGTGCAAGGACACCTGGCCATCATTGTAAGTAATCTGGAACAAATGCAAAAGACTTTCGTAGGTATGTATTCTTTTTACAAAAGCACGCGGCTATGTTCGGCTCACGTGCTGGTCACAGGGCACTTTCAACGCGTCCCCATTATCCACGAGTCATCCCCACTTCTTACCATCACCACCACCATGGCGTCCACTTCAACAATCGGCCCAATGCCCTCCAAGAACGCTGATCTTGACGAGACATGGGCCTATCTTAACGAGGGCGTCGACCTCATCATGAACAGGCTCGAGACGGGTCTCTCTTTTCCAGGGTATACAAATCTCTACACCACCGTCTACAACTATTGCACATCAACCAAGATGGTGGGAAAGCAGGATGGAAACCGAAGTAAGTGATTCCAGAAAGTTTCGATGTCGTGTGGAAACAATTAATTGTGTACTTAGCGGGCGCTAACCTCGTGGGCTCCGACCTCTATAGCAAGCTACATGCCTACTTCATAGAGCACTTTAAACCCATGGTTGATGTTTGTATCGAAATGACTATTAGATCGCCTCGTAACTGACGCTTCCTACGATCTTGTTTTCAGACTTGTGAAACGCTGCAAGATATCGAATTGTTAAAATACTACGCAGCGCAATGGGACCGTTACACAACCGGTGCAAACTTTCTCAATCGTCTTTTCACATATCTCAACCGGTACTGGGTAAAACGTGAAAGAGACGAGGGAAAGAAAACGGTCTATCCTGTCTACACGGTGAGTAATCGGTTGATCAATCCAGTATCCCTTTTCTTACGCCTCTTTAGCTTGCTTTATCGCAATGGAAAGACGTGTTTTTCAAACAGATCCAGCAAGACAACCGAAAATTGACCACTGCCGTGCTGCGCCTCATTACGCAACAAAGGAATGGCGAAACCATCGATCAGGGTCTCGTGAAGAAGGTCGTTGATTCATTTGTCTCACTCGGACTCGATAACGCCGACCTCAACAAGGAGTGTCTCGATGTTTACAAGGATTACTTTGAGGGGCCATTCCTCGAGGCGACGGAGGAGTACTACAAAAAGGAGTCAGACTCGTTCTTGACTGCGAATAGCGTCTCCGATTACCTCAAAAAGGTTGAAGATCGTCTACGAGAAGAAGAAGATCGTGTTGAAAGATATCTGCATAACAAGACTCGCAAAGAGCTCATCGCCAAATGCGACGATGTTCTGATCCGTCAACACTCTGAGCTCATGTGGGAGAGTTTCCAGGTTCTGCTCGATTTCGACAAGGATGAAGACTTGCAGCGCATGTATGCTCTCCTGGCCCGTATCCCAGAAGGTTTGGAGCCTCTTCGCAAGAAGTTCGAGCACCACGTCAAGACAGCTGGTTTGAGCGCCGTCTCAAAACTGATCGAATCAGGAGAAAGCGCCGACAGTGCCGACCCCAAGGCCTACGTTGATGCACTTTTGGAAGTCCACCGCAAGAATTCTGAGACGGTCACGAGAAGCTTCAAGAGCGAAGCCGGATTCGCAGCCAGTTTGGACAAGGCTTGCAGAGAGTTCGTCAACCGCAACGCTGCCACCGGATCATCCTCGACGAAGTCGCCTGAGCTTATTGCCAAGCACGCAGACATGCTCCTACGCAAGAGCAACAAGATGGCTGAGGAGGAAGATCTCGAAGGGGCTCTCAACCGTGTCGTACGTCCATTCCATTTCCGTTACAGCGTTTCATACAACTGACACACTCGTAGATGGTTCTTTTCAAATACCTTGAGGATAAGGACGTCTTCCAAACATTCTACACGACGAAGCTTTCCAAGCGTCTCATCCACGGCGTCTCTGCTTCCGACGAGAGCGAAGCAAGCATGATCTCCAAACTCAAGGAGGCTTGCGGTTTCGAATACACCAACAAGCTTCAGCGAATGTTCACTGGTATGTATATAGGCTTCATATACCACTGCTCGACTCACCCATGTACCTCTTACAGACATGAGCCTCAGCAAGGATCTCACTGACTCATTCAAGGAGCGGATGTCGCAGAACCACGATGACATTGACATCACCTTCAGCATCATGGTCCTCGGCACCAACTTCTGGCCTTTGAACCCGCCGCCCCACGAGTTCGTCATCCCCATCGAAATCGTGCCGACCTACGACCGCTTCCAGAAGTACTACCAGACTAAGCACTCCGGTCGCAAACTCACCTGGCTCTGGAATTACTCTAAGAACGAGCTGCGGACAAACTATCTTAACCAGAAGTATATTCTCATGACGAGTTCATACCAGATGGCGGTCCTACTGCAGTACAACAGGAACGACACCATGTCACTCGACGAGCTCGTTGCGGCGACTTCGATAACTAAGGATATCATGTCCCAAGTGCTTGCATTGCTCGTGAAGGCCAAGATTCTCATCAACGAAGAGAAGGACCAGTACGATCTCAACCCCCGTATGCAGCCCTTTCACGCTGTTATTACCCTAGACTTAACCACTCTTACTAGACTTCAAGTCAAAGAAGATCCGTGTCAATTTGAACTTGCCCATCAAGGCTGACGTCAAGGCTGAGTCCAGTGATGTCCTTAAAGCGGTTGATGAGGACCGCAAGTATGTTATACAGGCGACCATCGTCCGGTACGTTATACATATTGTGCATTTCTACATTTACTGAGCTGTATGGCATCACAGAATCATGAAGGCCCGTAAGACCATGAAGAACCAGGCCCTCATTCAGGAGGTCATCTCACAAATCTCGCAGCGCTTTGCGCCCAAGATACCCGATATCAAGAAGGTACGAGTCCATCTATAAGCCTTCGTCTGAAGTTACTGACATCTCCTGTTGCAGGCAATCGAGACCCTTCTTGAGAAGGAATACATCGAGCGTGTGGACGGCTCGAAAGACACCTTTGCATATGTCGCTTAAGCTGCTGTTTTCTTCCCTTCCTCCTGTACATTGCTTTCTCGCATTATCTCACTCTCTCACTTTAACATAAGCATGGCGCCTCTCTACTCCAACCACACTGTCCACCTTATCTACAATATATTCAACTGTATACCATAGAAACATACACTGACCAGCTTCAACTTCGTGGTTGCTGCCTGAAGTCAATGTCCTGCGCAGCAAAGGTTTACTGTTTGAGAGGCGAAGCATTTTACCAAGGACCAACCGACTCCTACAGCGCGCCCGAGGTACATATGCACACTCTCGCGGGTCGAGGACATGGCAAGATCATATACATCTCTTTCCTTCGAAACCATCGTGTCGCGCTGACCCGTGAATGCCAGTTATTGTCCAATCATTTGGTGCATTGCCCTGATCGCTTGTTTTCTTGCAGATTTTAACAAGTGTGTGCATCCCACTCCAGTAACGACGACGAAGGAACTTGGGCCGTTTATATAGCTCCAATGATTTACTTTGTACTTATACCATGTTTCATAACCTGAAGTGCAAATTTGGAATTTCTTTTGGGGTTATGGATGTCAGAGGTCATTCCGGGTCCCGACTGTTACTTTGACGCGTACTTGACGTCTTTTCAAGAATAGAGTACGCCCTATACGGCCTCCTATCCTCTTTGTGTCAATTCAAGAACTCGGGACTTGGTTGAGATTCATAGCGTGGCACCCGCACAGTCTGACCCTCAGAACCAACTCAGAGGCATACTCCCAAACAAGTTCCCTCCAGCTTCAATCGCTCCCGTAAATATGAGCACTACTGATTGAATTTTTGTGGTTCCGCTCAACGCAAATTTATCCGAGGAATGTAAACTCCGCATTACTTCAAGAAGTTACTGTACATAAGACAGTCACAAGTAGTATCTTTGTCTTTGTCTTCCTCTAGATTGGTCAGTCATCCGCATCCCAGTTGCCTGCTTGTTGAGGGACTTTGGGACCACCTGTGGGTTTGCTCATGATTACGCTGTCCACGCTGAGCACAGATATTGCAGCCTCCGTAGGGGTCCAAGATTAAGCGAATCATAAATCTTGTGCTCGTCGGAGGGTTCCATCTTTCTCCGCCTCACCACCCCGAAATAAACTGCGCATGAGCCTACAATCTCTCTCAATCGACGGTCTAGAGCTCAGTACAAAACGTAAATATTCCAACCTGTATTTGCTGCCGTGGAGTTTTGGACTGACGCGCCCCATCAGCATGTAACTTAGTATAATTCAGTGGTATTCCGATGTTTCTGGGCTTTGTA
>JAFLHD010008992.1:0-20367 GCA_018856295.1 Blastosporella zonata
AAGATATTGGACGTGAAGCCTGTGGAGCAGAAGGACTTCGAGCAGTGATGAACCGCGATTGTTGTAGAATATCTTGAGACCTTCCAAATTGCGAATGCATTCCTTTTACATTCGGCATTTTTCGTGGCCTTTCAATTGTTTCCTAGTGATTTGGTTCTGACACGTCGAGCACGTTTGGATCTGTGGTCAGCTCAGCGGGAGAAGAAAAATGGGTCCGGAAAGTATCTTGAACGCATGCGCGTTTAGTGAGCATCAATATTTCCTTGAGGCTTCGCATTAGTGTGTCCAAGGAGTTACGCACCCTTCCAATTCGTCCACCAAGTTATCCATGACCAGCGCGAGATGTCAGTTCGAAGCGACAAATTAATGAACGATTCGACAGCTAAACGGTTCCCAAACCACTCAGAGAGGATGCACGAAACGCAGTCCGAAATATAATCTATGTGAGGGCTCTAGCGGAGAAAGGACATCATACCAATCTCTTGATATCCTCCACCTTTTCTACCACCTCGTCCTTCTTTTTCTCCACCACCTTTTCCACGGCAACCTTGGCTTCCGTGGCCTTTTCTTCCACAACCTTTGCCACTTCTGACACCTTACCTTCACCACCCTGTGACCAGCCCAGGGTCTCCTTGAGCTTTAGCCCCGTAGCCTGCTGCACCTTCTCTACCGCAGTTACTGCCCCCTGGTTAACCCACTCCTGTCCATTCTGCGACGCGTCCTTGATTCTCTCCCATGTCATCTGCGTGTGCGCGGCCGCCACGTCGTGCTTTTGCGCTAGTGTGGGGAAGTAGGTTTCTTCTATTGAGCCGAGGTACGATGTCAAGTTCTCAGTTGTTTGAGGAAGGAAATGTTTGGCAGAGACGAAGAGGAAGACGGGTGGTAGGAAAAGTCGTGTCGCAAGAATCCGATTGCGGGCCAAGATAGAGCCAGTGAGCGTTGCAACACCGATGTAGAGCAAACCAGGTGTTAGAGACTCATTTGCAGAGATTATGCTCTTTACGCGGTCTGTTTCCGTTAGTATAAAAGATGAAGAAACATCTATAAAAGTACGCACTCTCAATCGCGTGCTCAATGCCAATCCATCGCGAGACGACGTCCTGTATTTGACTGTGTGTACCCTGGACCACCTCGGTGACTCTTCTTCGGACGACCCCAATTTCTCGCTCCAAGACCGAAGGTGTCTCTATGAGTAGTATGTCAGGGGTAGAGGTTGGGTATATTGAGAGCTATTTAAACAGCTGAGTGTACCGATAAGTCACAAGGCCGAACTACAGACCTTTTCTGGTGTATGGAGCACAACACCTGTGGCTGCGACCGAGGCAGCAAGAAGCGCCCTTCTTGGCTGGAACAAAGGTAATATTCAATAAACGGAATAGCGCCACAGCTGAGCACGCACGACCAATCGAGAGGATGCTCGAAACATAAAGCGCGGAGTGGAGGCAGAAAAGACCGGACACCGGAATGTAGCGGGTGAACATATTTGATCATTGTTTGATTTCAATGTTTACGCGCAACAACGCGCTGTACATTTTGGGACAGACATATAGAGGCGCGGTTCTTTGGTACGCTCTTACACGATAAAAGGTTGAGCTAAATACATAGATATTTATATAAAGAAAAACACTATGATACATGGTAATATATTCTATGTTTTCAGGTATAGGAACGAGATTACACAACTTC
Source organism: Blastosporella zonata (assembly GCA_018856295.1). Lineage (NCBI taxonomy): Eukaryota > Fungi > Basidiomycota > Agaricomycetes > Agaricales > Lyophyllaceae > Blastosporella > Blastosporella zonata. Next base: position 1,687 of record JAFLHD010008992.1, read on the forward strand.
AGCATAGAGCTGTTCCATTGTTTTCTCTGCTTGGCTGATATCTCTCGTCCAATCAAGCCAGAAGAGCGAGTCTGGATTCTCAGCAAAATCTGCAATGCAGTCATGGCACTTGATGTAGTACGCCGTTGTCGAGGGACCATGATTCAGGAGTAGGCTGTCACCGCGAGAAAGCGTTAGTTGAATATTTTAGGGCATAAATGGGCGTAGCGTACAACTCCGGAAGGGTCTCGCCAATGGCGTCGAGGTCACCTTCGGGCAGGCAGTCTTCACAAAAGGCTTGAGGGCATGTACGACACCTGATGTACAGATGACGGACAGCTATTCAGATCATAGTCAAACAAATACAGGGCATGAGTTCGCACCGAAAAAGCATCCCACCACAATCGTTTGTGGATCGGTGGCATCCTGTACAGTTATGTTGACTGCATAATACGCTAGGGCGACGGAACTCAGCCTTAGTTAGCCCCCGACAGTTTTCATGGAATACTAAAGATAGCGAAATTGTCAAGTTGTCGGAGCCGCGATACCAATTGAAGGACTTACCGCGAGGACACCGTGGGCATAGTGTCAACTCGCCCCCGTCACGACAGTGGATACACCAGTCCTCCGACTCCAACTTCTTACGTTCCTTCTTGACAGGCTTCGCAGGTGGAGCGATCTGCAATTCCCATGAGGATTCACAAACTGAGAGCAGCAATGGACCGCATACCGTCTCCACAATTGGCGAGGTGATAAAAGTCATTCCGTCAATCTTGACCGTCCTGTCATCCCGAGCCCTCTTCCCAAGGTTGCGCCATTCGGCCGCAATTTCCGCATTGCTCTGATATTTCTTCACCACCCTGCCCTCGAACAATCGTGACTGGACTTGTGCAACTCCACTTAACAACTTCCGCTCCTCCTCCTCGGCGTCCAGCACCAGATTGTCCTGGTCCTCGGCCTCTTGCTCCGTTTTGAGATCGCTGTTGATTTTTGCATCGCGTTTGCGTTCCAAGCTACGCGAATGTTCAAGGATGTCGGAAGTACTCGCCTGGAGGAATCGTGCGAGGTTCATCCCGTTGTCAGAGTGTGAGAGCGCGCTGCTTCCTCGCCGCAGGATGGCCATGAGCTCGCTTGACCCCAATGAGGTGTTGTCGGACGCAGTGGGGTTATCAGATCCCATAATCTTGAAGGACAGGAAGAGCTTGCGCCGGATGCGGTCGAGCATCTGGTCTTCGACACTGCCTTGGCAGATGAGACGGTATACCTGGAAGGAGTATAAGTCGATATTCGCCAGCGTATTCAAGGAGGGAACCGACCTTTACGACCTTCGTTTGACCGATACGATGTGCTCGCGCGATAGCTTGGAGATCGTTCTGAGGATTCCAGTCGGAGTCGCACATGATCACGGTGGAGGCTTTGGTCAAATTAATGCCTGAATGGGTCGGTAAGAAACTGAGGTTGTCGTCATGGCAAACGACTTACCAAGACCGCCGGCCTTTGTAGACACCAAGAACACTTGGTAAGCTACATAGGAAACGGGCTCAGCATGGGGGTCCAACTTCTGGTACCAGAACGAGACTTACGAGACTTTTCCTGTTGAAACTGCACATATGACTCGTCAATAGAGGCGAAATAGTTACAGCGAAGTGAACCCACGAGTTTGATATCTAGAGCACGACGTGGCCGGGACGTTGAACCATCAAGGCGGGCAAATGGTATGGAACGAAGCACCATGAAGTCTTCGAGAATATCAAGCATTCTCAAAACCATATCAAAAATCGTCGAAGCTTGAATCAAGTGACGAAGATATCTCACCCCGTCCATTGCTAATTGAAGGATACGTCAGTGGTTATCTGTCAACGAGACAGTGGAGAATAGTCACCGAGAATATGAGAACGCGTTCGCCCTTCGGAAGCAGGTCAGCCAGCAACTTGTCGATCGCGATTAATTTCGAGGAACCAGACACGATATGTTCTGCAATGTCGCACGGCTCCGGCTCGGCGTCACGTAGAAGGTACGGGCTGAAGTCGAAAACAGGTCAGGCTGGCTAATAAATATGGAGCATCTCGGCACGTACTGGTCGCAGACCTGACGCAGCTGTATGAGGAGATTCATCATCTGCTTATATTCTGTTCAAGTACGGCGGTAAGCATCTCACGATGAAATATGTGTCAGATAAACGTGACGTACTAGCACCTTCAATCTTCGCGCCCTCTATCTGATTCTCTCGATGCGACGCAGAAAGCAACTCCTTCCTCCCCAGATCGACGACCTCAGTCTCCACTTTGACAGGCCCGTTCTCCATTTTGATAGGTTCCCCACCGTCTGCAAAGATTTTGTGTAGATCCGGGGCAGCAAGTTTCGTCAGGAGCCTGTAGGTCCAAAAGCGCTGGGTCTCAGTCAACGGGATAAACACCGTCAGCTCCTCTCTTGGGGGAACGTCGTCGCCGACTACATTAGCTTTAGTGCGGCGAAGCATGATGGTGGACAAAAGCTTCTTTGCTGCGTTGAGGAACGGAATGGCGTAGGTGCCCTTGGTCATGTCAAAGGAATCATTGAAAAGCGATTGAGTAGCCGGGGTAAAGACTGTCGGAAGAAGCCAATGGAGCAAACCCCATAGCTCGCCAAGGTTGTTCTGTACCGGGGTTCCTGTAAGAACTACGAAAACGTTAGGGCGAATATGACATCGTGCGGAATGGGCCTCACGAAGCCTATGCAAGCTTCCAAGACCCTGGACTTTATGTGAAAGGAGTGTTTCTGAATTCTTGATCTTATGGCCTTCGTCTAGAACGCAGTACGTCCAGCGATTACTCTTGAACCACTGGTCGTCGGAAACATAGGTCTCGTAGGTTGTGATCATGATGTCAAAATTGTGATTGTTGCGAAGAGAGTGCTTCAGGCGTTCGCGTTCGTTGCTGGGCCCATGAAAGCGAATCACACGCATGGAAGGGAGCCAGCGAGCTGCTTCCTGTTAGTGTGCCACGTGAGCGGTAGTGTACAAGTAAAAAGGGATGATGCGTACCGCTTCCCAAGATGAGAGGACCGACAGTGGGCATATAACAAGATGGGGATCATGAGGGCCTATGGAATAATTAGGTATGGATGACCACAAAAAATTAATCACGCATACCGTGAACATTCTCCTTGATATACCCAAAGAGAGACAGTGTCTGTGTGGACGAAACAGCGAAGTTTAAGCACAGTACTTATTCGGTATTCCTGCTCGACAAACCTGAAGGGTTTTCCCCAATCCCATTCTACATGAAAAGATTAGTTCTGCAGTCGAAAAGGGTATATCGGAACATACTCGTCTCCGAGGATACAGTTCATCCCTGTTGAGTATCAAATCAGCAGGCACGCAATTAAAATATGTAGACCTACCATTCTGGTACATAGTCACCAAAAATGAAAGGCCTTCAAGCTAAGACGAAAGAAATTTAGACGCCCATGTCTAACACGTAAAGAAAAGCCAGTCGTCCACCTGGTAATCCTTCATCTGTCCAGCCTTGATCAATTTCGGTTGCGTATCAAGACAATGCATAGGCTTGAAAGAGATCGCGTCTTTGTAAATGCGCTCCAGTTCCTTCTGCAGGTGATCGTAGAATGTACTGTTTGGTGGCAACATCGGTTCCACTACGCTCCTGTGACAGTATAGCCATCTTTTCCTTGCTTCATCGCGCACATCTCTCTTCTTGTTCACATTACAAGTTTGCTATGAAGGAAAAACGCGGTATTCCCAGTGAACAAAAAACGGTCAGAAAAGTGATAGGTCACTCACTGCCTTTTTATCATCCATTTTCCGTCGTTTTTCGGCATTTTTCTGAGATGACAGTGACGCTGCAGATGCAGATAATGTTCGCTTGCGCGTCACTGGCGTAGATTCCGACGATTGGAGTGATTGACGCGGCCGGAGAGAACGGCGCAGCGCAGACTGAGGTGAAGAAATGTTGATCGAAGAGGCCGACGCGTATAAAACGGAATTAATAGTCGAAGATGACAAGATATCGAGCTCGTCGTGGTCCGCGTTGTCAGCCATACTATTCAATAATAGCTAGGACCTCACCGAATTTTGGTGTTCATTTAGGGGAGGTCAGTTCGTGGCATACACGTGATCTGAACCTCACGCGAACTTCTTCCCTTGACCTTCCTCGACTGCCTGACAACTGCCCACAGCCTGCCTAGCGCTTGCGCCATATTTACTGCGGTAGACAGATTACGGCGAGATGGTGTCTTAGTTGATCAGGAACACTGACTTGCATTCTCCATGCTATCAAATGACCTCCGTTGTCATTCCGTTCGAGTTCACCCACTCGATTAATACAAAAATACTTCTGCCGTTGCCTCAGTCCACATTGAAGTGGAACGCGGTGAGCATGATCCATTACTTTTTTTGACATCTGTTGACTAATAATTTCCTAACACCAGGGTAGCCACCCGCTTGGCAAAAGAGTACAAGCGTCGTTTCAATTGGGTCACACTTGAGGCATGAGGCGCGGTTTCAATTCATTTTGGCGTAATATCTAGCTTGAGATAAGTAGTGAAGTGAGAAAATTCCCAGAGTCTCCGACAATATTAATCAATGCATAGTAGATGCATTCGTGGCGATGCATAATTTGCTCCTGGGTGGATGGCCTAAAACTCTCGGATATCCTAAAACTCAGCCATGAGTCGCCCTTCAAAAATTGGTCGGCACCATCATCAAACATTTGCTTATTCGAGAGAAGAACGAGTCCCACGTGCGCACCTCAACCTCACGAGGCGTGACGAGCGGCTTGTACGCAGTGTCGTCGAATACTATAAGGCATCGTATCAGACCATAGTACGTTCTATCGCGAGAAATACACAATCACTCCTAACCAAAAAAAAAATCTGAAGAACCAGGATGATCGTCTGATCGCGACCTGATCGCGACGGAACCAAAACGAAGTCTGCAATGCTTCCGCAAGTATGCTTACATACCACGTTGCCACAAACGATAAGCGCAGGACAATGTGAAGCTTGACCACAAGGCAGCTCATTGGTACGTGCGTCAGTAATAATAGCTTCCTGGTTATCAGACTGCTGATCTTCTTCTTCCCCGCTCTTCGCAGGTGACATGAGGCTCCCACGTTTATGAATTACACTTGGGAACTTGATGATCGTCTCTTCACCACAGATTAAAGTCTGAGACATTGGAGAGACGACTCGGAGTTCTTGCCTGGTTTACCGATATCTACTGGGTCGTCGACAGGCAGGAAGCAAGAAATTACTTGATTGACTGCGACAGCTCCACCATGGGCTTCCACGTTCACTGAAATTCCTGGCTGCAATGTGCTTTCTTTTGAATGACGACCTGTGGAACCATCCCATGACCTCCCTTCGCCCGTGGATGAAATTCGTCACCCCAACCCCTAACTCCTTCGGGAGTAATGTCCCATTTCTGGCTATTTTTGTTCGAACGTGTTCGCTTCGCCACTGCTTCGCCATATGGCCCTGTCGGGAATTAGAATCCTGAATTTCAAGAATTGCAAAGTCGCATCCAGCTATTTGGTTTAAAAGGGCTCTCGAAAGGAATGAACCTCACTCATCTCCCCCGTTGTGATACAAAATGCGATTTGAATCCCTCCTTCCGCTCTCCGTCGCTCTCGTGGCCACCCTTGTATGTGGCATTCTCCTATGTTATTTTGACCTCCCGCTTATCTGAACAAATGAAGGCATCCCCTGCTCGGGCAGTCGTGCAAGGCGCAGTTTTCAACCGGATCGTCCAAATTTGGCTTGAGAACACCGATTATACCACCGCTGCCGCTGATTGTGCGTATGTCTTTGGATCAAGAGGATAGTGGCTGATTTTATGATACTTTAGCCAACCTCAAGGCGCTCGCCAAGAAGGGCCTCACTCTCACCAATTATTACGGAGTGACTCACCCTTCCCAGCCTAACTATGTCGCTGTATGTATTCTTCGCTCGCACTAATTGACCGATATTCGAAGCTGAACCTTTGTCATGACAGTCTGTCGGCGGCGAATACTTCGGTATCGACACTGACAACACCTTCAACCTTCCGTCCAATATTTCCACTATTGTGGATATCTTGGAGGACAAAGGTGTTTCCTGGGCAGAGTATCAAGAAGATATGCCTTCTACGGGATATACCGGTGCCTCATACGCTAACCAGAAGACTGGTGCCAACGACTACATGCGGAAGCATAAGTGAGTCGTCTTTGGAACACTGCTAGTCGCCCAGGACTGACAGTATTTGTCACATAGCCCACTGGTCAGCTACACGTCCATCAACAGCAACACAACTCGGCTGTCGAACATCAAGAACTTCGTCTCCTTCCAGCAGGATCTCGCTGCAAATGCATTGCCCCAGTGGATTTTCATCACTCCTAATATGAGTGGGTCTATCTCACAACTAGTGAACACATTTCGTGTTTCTCATCTCGAATCCTACAGCAAACGACGGACACGACACGAGTGTTACCACCGCTGGCACTTGGGCGAATAACTTCCTCACCCCTCTTTTGGCAAACCCGAACTTCAACGACAATAAGACCCTCGTCATTCTCAGTAAGTCTTCTTCGTCATCAACTGATGATCTTGGTCAAGTTCAACGCTGACGTGATGCGAACTAGCCTTCGACGAGACTGGCACCAGCAGCATCGCCAACAAGGTCTTCACCATCATCCTCGGCGGCGCCCTGCCCGCTAGCCTTGTCGGAACATCTGACGCCAACGTTTACACCCATTACTCCACCATCGCGACCGTCGAGGCGAACTGGGGCCTCCACACCCTCGGCCGCTGGGACGTCGGTGCCAACGTCTTCAACTTCGTTGCGGCTGTTACAGGAGACGCAACTACGGCTGTGACTGTCAGCTCCATCACGCTCAACAAGTCGTACGCAGGCATCTTCAACTCGGCCAAGACGTCGAAGCAGCCTGTCCCCAACACCAACCTGGTTGTCAACGGACGCACTGTGTTGCCTGCAATCCAGGCGCAGTGGGCCTCCCAAGTTGCGTGCACGGCATACCAAGGGCAGGCGATCCCGCCCACTACACCGGCCGTCCCCTCAGGTTGTTAAATTAAACGACAATTAGGACTCTCACTGTGTGAGTTAGTCTAGACTTAGATTTTGGCATTGTACCTATATAGCTGAGGAAGTGGGGGCAACTCTCACGTACAATTTAACTACGAGCTGGATGTACCTATTATGCACACAGAGTCACGAAGTTACAATTTACGGAACATAAACATTGACAATATATACACAAATTTAAACACGACCTAAATTTGTATTACATATAGTCACTGCAGCACAACTGTTGGGCTCAGCCGGGAAAGTTGCCGTTTGAGTTGCCGCCAAGCGAGCCACGTTGCGATCAATCCCATCACTTCAGTTTCTCCCGCAGCCCCTCCACGTCGTCGCCGACGCGTACTTACTCGTCGTTCAATATCATTGTCAGGGTGTTAGAACACGGTATTTTCACCTCGAATATGTCTCTTTTATGCTCTAAATTCTTAAAAGCAGCACCAAAACATCAAGAAAACATGATCTCGCACGATACTCTCTATTCATTAGCCAACACCCTTGGCGTATTGGCGATGGTCACTGCTGTCGGGTACCACGTTATTGCTGTGAACGAGAAATACGTTACTAGCGAGGAGACTCAGAAGACGAAGAAGAATTGAGCTCTGTAGTGCGTATGTTCCGAGCAAGATGGTATTCGTGTCGACTCACTTATATTGTGTAGGGTCTATGTTGTATAAACCGAGAATTACCAACTGTGGATAGGACGGGGAACCAGGCCATTGTTCTCATGCGATAGTTGCAACTGTGGCTCCATGATCTCCTAAGCCGACTTCCAATGGTAAGCCGCGCGTAAACCACGTTCGACAAAGCTATTGCACTCCATGCCATACGAAGTTCGTATCTCATCTGTCAGACACCCACGCAGTGGAAACATTCACATGTTTTCAATGTGACCCGAGCTACTATTTTTCTAGAAGATTCAAATGTGATCTGTTTCCGAAGTCGTATTTCTTCGAACGTTCGCTTGCCATGTGCTCCCCTTGTGAACCGGTCATCTTCACGGAGATGCAGCCAATTTAAATCCCTCTAGCAATGCATGTTTCTCAAGCAGCCTCGCACAATGCGATTCGAAGCCTTTCTGACCTCCACGGCCCTTGTGGCCACCCTCGTGAGCACCATTCAGCTGTGTCACTTTGCAGAATAACCCACTTGAAAAAACTCTTCTATTAAGGCATCCTCTGCTCGTGCGGCTGTCGTCTCAGGGAAAGTTTTCAATCGGGTCGTGCAGATCTGGCTTGAAAACACGAACTTCAGCCCTGCTCAGAGCGATCGTGCGTTCCAAAGTCCTGTTACCCTAGAGTCAATCATATCCATGCCGTCCCGCAGCTAACATCGCAGCCCTCGCCAAGCAAGGGCTCACGCTGAGCAACTACTTCGCAGTGACGCACCCTTCACAGCCCAATTACATTGCGGTACGGGGCTTCAATTTATTTATTTGCTCCTTCACTGACTCTTCGGTACTGACAGGGCGTTAGTGGTGAATACTTTGGAATGGACAGCGATGACACTGTCGACATCCCTTCGAATGTTTCGACCGTCGTCGACCTCCTGGAAGACAAGGGCATCTCTTGGGCAGAATATCAGGAAGATATGCCGTCCACCGGATTCTTGGGATCATTCCCCAACCCCGTCACAGGCTCGAGCGACTACATGCGAAAGCATAAGTGGGTCCTCCTAGGGATGCTTCTAGCGTTCAAGACTAACAACAATGGTCGTGTATAGCCCACTAATCAGCTACACATCTGTGTCCGGCAATGCAGATCGGCTGTCGAACATCAAGAACTTTACCCTCTTCGAAGAGGATCTAGCCGCAAACCAATTGCCGCAGTGGATTTTCATCACTCCGAATATGAGTGAGCTCTACATAACTCGGCGCTCACTTTCGCCTTTCTTATATTGGATTATTTTTAGCAAACGACGGACACGATACAGACGTCACCTTTGCTGGTAACTGGGTGAAGAGCTTCCTCCCGCCCTTGTTGGCTAATCCCAACTTCAACGACGACAAGACCCTCGTGATCCTCAGTAAGTCTTCCTTCTCCGTATTCTACAGGGCCTGATCGTCTCTTATTATAGCCTTCGACGAGGTTGGCAGCACCATAGCAAACCGTGTCTTCGCTCTTGTCCTCGGCGGAGCTTTACCCGCGAGCCTAGTCGGAACGACCGACTCCAACTTCTACACTCACTACTCCAACCTCGCGACCGTCGAGGCGAACTGGGACCTGCACACCCTGGGCCGCTGGGACACCGCCGCGAATGTCCTCGCCTTCGTCGCCGCTGTGACAGGGGATACCGTGCGTACCACCTTAACTGGTCTCGTCACACTTACCGCGTCGTATCCGGGCATCTTCAACTCGGTCTTGCACGCGAAGCAGCCGATTCCTAATACTTCTGCGGTCGTGAATGGGCGCACGGTGTTGCCTGACATTGTGTCACAGTGGGGCTCTCAGGTTCAGTGCACCGTGTATAATGGGCAGGTGGTCCCGCCTGCTCTGTTCTCGCCTCCCTCTACTCCTTCGGGCTGCTAAGTTGCCTGCTATGCCCTCATAGGATTTGTGTAGTGTATGCTTCATTAAATGAACGATGAGAGATTATCGAAAAATATTATGAGCGGCAGCACGAAACGTTGGATGCTGTATACTCAGACTGGCAGGATCCAAGTACAGGCTTGCGCTCATTCCTTTCAACCCATAACTACCTGGGCCAGCTCAGACATCATGATTTCCACACCATATCCCTCGAGAATGTCATTAATTACAGCGTGAATCCCGGTATCCTGTATCACTAATGAGGTCTTAATGAGGCCGCGACGTCTCTACAGCGAGTTGTCCCTGATGGGGTTCCAAATCAGTTCCACTTACATCACTGGGAGTCGCCCTCTCAGCCTCCGAGATACTTGCAGGGGTAGAGGCGATCGCCGCCCCAAATGGTGGCGGCGGTGTCAATAGATGTGCATCGTCCAATCGAGGTGGGGGCGTTGAAGGGGGGATATCGGCATATGAACTTTCTTGACCTGGTATGTGTGCAGGGCGCGACACAGGTACGAGCTCAGACGAGCGCATCTGAGGCGTCTCGTGCGACGGCGAGAGTGAGTACGAACCATCTGACGTCGAGCCTGATGTGGACTCGACGTATGGTGGAGGGTCCGGGTTGGTGCCCGGGAAGAACCTCGGAACGAAGGGACGTGGGCCTATCATACGTGGTGAATCATCGGATTGGAGAGCAGCGCGTTCGCGACGCTCGTAGTTCCTCCGACGTTTGATTATGCTGAATGCCAAGCCGAGGGCGAGGAGAGCGAGGACACCTACGCTTCCTCCAATCGCCCCTGCAAAAGTGGCGATGTTGTTTTTCTTCGTATTTCTGTGGAAGGGTCAGAAGCGTCAACGGCAGGTAGTAAGATGTGGAAAGAAAATTGCCGAAGGAGAAACTTGAGCATGGAGACGTACGAGTTAACTGATTGGCTCGAAGCCAGAAGGTCTTGCGGTAAGAGGACTGAGGTGGCAATATTTGTTGAGTTGATGGTGGTTTGTTCGGTATGAGTGTAGATGAGGTAGTCAAACAGAAAGATGGAGTTGAGACCGACGTTCACTTGCAGGACATGGGGTGTTTCAGGGAGACCTGCTTGGCTGAAGATGTTCGCGCTAGGAAGATAACTTGAGGGTTGGTCGGATCCTTGCGGGAGAAAGGTCCCGCGAATTTCGTTGTCAATGAAAAAGGTAGTGAGGGCAGTGCTAGCGAGAGGGATGCCGAGTGGTTGAACACAATAAACATACACTGCACTGCCTGAAAATGAGAGGTATTAGCACGCCGAATTCACCATCAAGGATACGGCTTGACCAGTGAATTGGAACTCTATAGTCATGTTGTTATCGGTAGCTGGTCCCCGATCCACGTGCGTGCCATTGTGATATGTCCCAAGATACACATTCCTGACATCGGGATTGAGACAGTCTGAACAGACCGATGAGCTGGCGTGCCATGACGTTGATGGAAAATATTTTAAGGAAGGATCGATGTCGTCAATAGTAACATTGCCAGCCTTCGAGAAGTGTACACCCCAGAAATAGAAGAATATAGCCAGGCAAATTCGAGGGGACCTTTTACTTGAACATCGACGAACTCTAACGATATTGCCGATCGCACTTCGCTCTGGCCTCCTACCATCCTTCACCGACACAACTGACTTCTTGGACAGATTTCAATAGACTGCCATTGTAACGCGTATCACCCCTTGTTGAGGCCAAGTTCTAAGCCTAGGTCCTGTCAGAAAGTGTCGATATTTCTAGGCGCACGCGACCTCTACTGGCGGCTGTTATTCCATCGACCTTCACCCCAACGTTACCTAAAGTGCCTTCTGGACTTCTACAGAGATAGAAGGAATGACATTACGACGACTTACCCGATCAGTCGACGGTACTATCCCTGTTCAAGCCCTGTTGTACACGGATGAGGAAATCTACGCGAGTCAAGATAATGTTGGAATATATGATGGGTAATTTGTTTGTCGCCTCCAGAGCACGGCAGGCCTTGACTGCGGATGTTGATGATTCAGTACACAGAAAGCACCAAATCACCAGGCTGGCACTATAGTCGTCACAACGCACCGATTGTTTTACATCGATTCACAGAAGGCGTACAAGCACTCTTTTTCGTTGGATCTATCGGCTATCACACAAACGGAATACTATGCAGGCCTGTTCAAATCGTCCGCAAAGATCACGCTTCACCTCTCTGGTGATGCCATGGCGGTGAATACAACTACAACCAGCGGCAGTGGCGAGGCTGGTTTCGAAAGCTGGGAATGCGAGGTGTGCGCATATCGCAATCCACCTGGACTTAGCCCTGCAGCTGCCAGGATATGCGGATTATGTGGTGTTCCTCGAACGTCAGTTACTCCGTCGGCTTCAACAAGTTCCGCAGTCTCTCACCGCTCAGACTCACTCCCTACCTCCACGGCACGATCAGCCATGTCGTCCTTGGTCTCCTCCCCGGTCCCGGACTCAGATCCCAACTTTAATGCATGCTATGTGTGCACATTCCTCAACCATCCTTCCTTGCGGTACTGCGAAATGTGCTCGACCGAGCTACCGCGTGTGTCTCAGACGACCTCGCGCACCATGAAATCCGCACCAAGCTCTCGCCCGACATCTCCTGACCTCGACGACGGGGACGCGACGTCTCCTCGAATCATCAAAGTTAGCTTCCGCAAAGGCGGCGATAAGGCTTTCTACGCTGTACTAAAGCGAAGCCTACAGGGCAAATTGTGGGAGGTATACCTTTCTTTCAACTTCCGTTGATATTGCTCTAGTGCTGATACAAGTATAATACACAGTCTGGCGGGATTGGTTTCAGGTCACAGATGCCTGATGCATCGCTCCCATCTGAACATAGCGCTGGAGGGAGGTCTGGAATTAGTTCGTCTTGCTTTTCATTCATATTCTGGCATGCGCTTAACCTCTGTGCAGCTGGTATCCTGAGAACTGTGGAGACATCTGCGCAAGGGCAGCAGGAAGGCATGCTCGACGCGCTTCAAGACCTGGAGGCTCTGATGATAAAAGCAAAAGACATGGTCCGCCTCGCTGCCGAACTCAACGAGAAACTCACTGCCGTCTCCGCTGTTCCTGACGCGCAACTACTGTCGAGTTCAATCGCACCTCCGGAGCCGGAGGAGGCGACGTTTATCCGCTCCTCGCTTTCGCAGCTCGGGCTGCAGATGTCCAACGCCCCCGTGACGCTCGATATGATGAAGGATGAGAAGCGATGGATCGAGCAACTCGCAAAGGAACTTGCACAGGTTCTCCAAGGATCTATGCATCCCAATCAGAATGGCAGCAGTGGAGGTATGATGAGGAGACGTGGGGTGATTGCGTCGGATGAAGTATGGGGCGGGTGGAACCGTGCCCGGGGTGTTGGTATGCTATTCTCCTCGTCTTTCCCATATTGCGCATTCTAAAATCAGCCCATGCCTATTCAACTAGCTCTCATTCCACCGTCCACTTTCCTACTTGTACTCCCACAGCTTCCCCTATTCACGGAACCCTCAATTCAGGCACGCACGTTTGCTTCAGGGCTCAGTGTCCTACACACCCCTCTCTTCACCCACGCATCGTTCTCTGCACGATTATCTGGGCTTCTGGCGCTTACAGGCCCGAGAACAACAACTCAAGTCGCGGAGGAGGAGGGTATCACCCTCGGTTTAGCTTCGGAAATGATAGCGGCGGTTGAGGCCGATGGGCACATATGTAGGGATGACGATGCAAGTGCTATAGCAGGCGGGAGGGAGGTTAGGTGGTGGACTAATATATTTGTAGGGTATACGTGGGACGGCCAGACATAATACACGTCGTCCTCTCCTTTTTCTATTCTTATTTGCCGCGTGTTCATGCTGCCGAACTGTGTGAGATTTTGCAGGTCTGGGTAGGATATAATACATTCGTACGATGATGACATATACTGATACAAGAGAGCAGGTACAATAACATTGCTTTGCAAATTTATTTATTTCAAGAAAGCGCCATTCGTCTCTTCAATCAGGAGGTCGAATTCGGGTTGGAACTGAAGGTAACAGATCAGCTATTTTCATAGTGATGATAGGCAATTGACTTACATTGCTATAGCCGATCTCCGGCGCCTGGAGGAACTTTGCACTATATTCGGCGTCTTCCTTGTCGATGAGCTTCCGCTGAATATTACCAGACGCCGCAGCTGCCTCCACAAGCAACATGACATGGCATTGCCTATCCAAAGTTGTGAACAAGTAGGCTGCCTCATCCACAGTGGAGCCGACTAACAAAACGGCCCGCGTCATATGTCCACAATAGCCCCACAAAGACAAAAGGAGACTTACGCGTGAGAAGGCCGTGATTCTGGAGCATGCACGTCTTGTTTTTGGGACCCAATGCGCGTGCGATGTTCTGGCCTTCCTCGGTGGCGAGGACGACTCCGCCGAAGTTGTCATACACGGCGTGATTTTCATACAGCACGCACGAGTCCTGCGTAGTTATTTCGACGGGCTTTCCGAAGACGGACCAGGCCTTTCCGTGGATGGAGTGGCAGTGGGCCGCAGCTTGGATGTCCGGGCGTGCCTCGTGAATGGCGGAATCTGCAACTTGCATATCAGAAATATGATAAATCAAGGGAAAGAGCAATGTGTACGGATGAAGAACCCAGCAGCATTGATGGGAAGCTGGGCACCATAGGGGGAGACGTGTCCCGTCGGGTCTACCAGAACCAGTTTCGATACCTGGAGGGGGACGTGAGCTTCTCTTAGTCAAACTGAGGGTCAGATACTGACGGTCATAGCAGAGTAGTGGACAGCAATTGGGTTCATCCTAGAGGAAATGATATCGGTTATCCAGACCCAAGAGAGCACTGACAACGCGTGTGCTTACCAGTAGTAACCGGGCAAAACGGGGTCGCGCACGGTAATGTGCCCTGCGTTGCCATCGCTGTAGCCCATTTTACCCCAGTACCGAAAAACGGCAGCCATATGAGCCTACATGTCTGATTTGATTTGCCATCCAACACAAGAGATTCAGTAGTGCAGACCTTGATCCACTCACGCTCAGCGTAGGGATCGTTGAATTTGGGCATGGGCTTCAATTGAACGGACCCGTCCTTGCTGCCTCGCCACATCCTCGTGAACGAATGCTTTGCATCGAGACTGCTAGCCACTGGGCTAATTGGTTCAGCTGAAGGGCTCATGATGGTCGCAGAGTAAGCAGCACTTGCGGGCCACTTCATTCAGATTATTTATGGGGCAGAAAGACACACAGTGGACTTCTACCGGACCGACTTGGGTCATATGGCCTCCCGTTAGCGAGCATTATACTTCGGAGTTTAATACATTCGATTGTGATAGGACCAAGCTTCAAAGATGAACGTTAGCGAGATCAGAGCCGTTCGGCACCATGATCTGTCATATAAAGAAGTCTGACATATCTTACGACAATCTTGGTCTGAGTTATTCAAGTGAACCACCCTTTCGGCTGATCAACCTCTTCTTCCTTCAGTTCCCCATCACGTCGTTTCCTGAGCGTCTCCAGAATTCCCTTGACACCTTCAATCTCGCCAATAGCAGCTTGCCCGCCATTCCAGTCGACAACTATGGGCCATTTGAGCGCACTGGGGTTTTCTTGCGCCAGTTTCGCAATAGCCTTGACGCCTTCAGGACGATCAGGCCCTGTAGGAGTAACAAAGTGCGCTGAAAGAAATGCGTTCGACGGCGAGATAGCTTTCGATGGTAAGTAGGACATGATAGTATTCATTTGGTCGCTGGTCGGTGCACCTTCGACCACATCGAGATTGAAGTCAAGAGGCTTCATCTCTGGTTGATTTGGAGGATATGGAGCCGACATAGATGCACGAAGTAGATTCAACGCCTTCGCCGACGGCGGGGAAGAGGGCTGGTGGCTGGGCGAACCTTTGAGCGAATTGTACAGTTTGGTTCAAATTTCTTACAATATTGATATCTCTGGCTGTGAAGGTTAATTGGTCTTTATTTCCGTATACTATGGGAGAAATCTGCTCACCAAACGTCGTTTAAAGGAGTTGAACATGGCTACCGTGGTTGTTTGAGTCAAAAGTGTAGGGTAGCGTCGGATCACACATGGTCCGATACTATGATAAGTGACATCATCGTTGCGTGTTGACTTGACACTCCTTCGACCTCTTTTGCGATTGCAACTAAAAAATACAAATATAAAGTAAGTAATTTAACGACAAAAATCGGTTGCCTGGAGCGGGTTTGTAAAGTAATTTCCTCGCCACCTCCTTTGCCTTAGGAAGTAGCTTCGTAGACCTAGGTGTAATGTTAGAGACATCGAGGAAAGGACAAATCGCGCGGGCAGAGTCAACTTTACCGCAAGATAATAAGTCGGGGATCGTATTCGAACGACCTGGCCAAGCGTAAGCTTTCTTGGACAGTGGCTCCCAAAAAGCGATTCCAGTGTACGACGCATCTGCATCATTCGCGGACCAAGACAAAGCACGAGGGAGGTAAACCCCAGGGAGAGCGGTAATCCATTCTTTTGCTCAGGAAAGATCATGAAGCATCACGTCCGAACACCAAATATACATATTTTGATCCTCGGAAGACAGTTTCGATAACTTCTCGTAAATTGAGGCAAGGCAACGGCAAAGTAAGGGGTATACATTCAAAGACCAATTTATCCAACCCGCCAGACATTGCCATTCACGACGTCGGAAACATTTAGAAAACTTATGAAGCGGTCAATTTCTGTCAATAAATTTGTCTTGCTGTCCTCTGGAAAAGTGAAAGAAACATTGACGAGGTCGACATCAATACCTATAGGCAATGGCCAAAAATTGGCTGAGAACATTTGTGAGGAATACCCAGTCTATCCCAAAGCTTTAAAAGCTTGCATTGTGGCGAGGGCATACTGATACTGTATGGCTCGTAAAAGGACAAGTCGTTGGCCTCACAGATGCCAAAAGTATCACTGTTGAAGGTGAAAGCCTGGATTCCTTCATGCTCCCTCACAATCTATTGGACAAGTGCGCTGACAGAACCCTAAATGGGTAACAAATCTCGATTACCAAAAGAGTTGCAGCGGTCAACAAAGCGTTTTTCATTGATCGTGATTATTTGATGACATTGGTAAGTTGGATGAAGCAGCACAAGACGATAAGCTGACATGACATCCAATTATCAAACAATATATTTGCCAGGCTCAGTGAGATTGTATCGCAAAATGTGCACCCCCAAAAGTTGTAAAGAATCCGGGGGGATTGTTGGGATAAATTGTTTGTCGATGAGGGAATTTAAACTTGTGTGTATTGCCGTAAGAGTGGTTGACAATCATCCGGAAGTTGGATGAATTTGTTTTATGGATAACGTGAATAGGAGAGGACCATATCCCGGGTAAGAGGGAGGTCCCAAAAGATTGGGAAAATCTACCGCAACTAATCTCTGTGTCTCGCTGTACACGTAGGAAATCTGCCTCAATATTGTTCCTTGGGGTCTGGACGGACATATCGAGGGTCTCCAGGTACGAGTCAGGGAAAGCCGTCAAATGAGGCCAAAATCCCCTCCGGAGACTGGATAAAACTGATTTAACAAAGTCGCAATTAGGATGGGGTAACAGGAGAGACTCGAAAACATTGATGTTGATGAGGCTCAAGACTTTGAAGAGGTGGGAATGGGAATGCATAAGAGCTTTATATATGGGACTGCCGAGTTCAGAGGGTGGTGGTCGACCAGTGTGGCAATGAATCAAAGAAGTCGGAACCAGTAATTGTACCTTGGGTATTTTGGGCACCATTCACGTGGAGTTGTCGGTGCAAGCACTGGCAGAGTGGGATCTACTACCCCCAACGCATTGACGGATGGCCCGGTCGTAACGGAGGATCCGCCAATGAAAGGATTTAAAAATTGTGGAGACAAACATCCAAAACGACGCCAGCAGGATTTGAACCTGCGCCCTCAAAGAGGAACAGATGATGGAATAATTCTAATCTGTCGCCGTAACCACTTGGCTATAGCGCCTTAGCTCGTGCCATCGCGTTTGTTGGGTACTGGCCGTTGGCGAGGCGATTACGGATGGCACAGTTGCTTAGTGGTGCGATTTGGTTGCGTGCCGGGCGCGTCGCGTCGTGGTGTGCTTCGTGGTCGTGTGTCGCGTCGGTCCTTTACAAATGGAGAGCGTCGACTATCAAATCAGTGACATTATCAGTGACACCCCTGTCGAACGCGCGGAGTAAGTATACTAGTAGCCTGATGCCATCCGTCGCGCGGTCAATTTCAAAAACGACTCACACATGTGTGGCTACAGATGAAGGTGAATTTCATCGATAATGGGTCTACTCAACCTTCAGAAGTTCAGGGGGGTGATCTTCTATGTGATCTTAGTTCTTATCACGATGCTCATGCAAACCTCATGGGCTGGTGGTGCATGTAGAGCTCATACTTAACTGTACAGTATCTCCAAATCCCTTGACCCTGTCCCCCCTTGAAATTGTTCGACCATGGGAGCCCACTTCATCTCGCCACGTGGATGTTTCTTTGTAGCGATACCCGCAGCCCCCTTGATCATGATGCCCTCGACGACCATCAAACGATTCTTGGAGTCTTCCATGACCATCATGATCCTGATCCCTCGCTTGGAAAAGCGACGGCTATCCTCAATTGCAGACACGGCAGGAGGGTAATGAGCTTCAGTACTTACTGCTGAGTATAATCAAAGATTCAAAGTTGAACGACAAAGTTGACTTCCTTGTGTATATTGGGTCAGTCAGCTGGGAAAGGTCCCGTACCGATACCGTGTCCCGCATGGTGGAATCGCTTCATCTTTTTTACTGATATGTTTTGGGCAGAAAACTCCGTGTATATTCCGCCGCAGTGATTGGTATGATGCGCCAGCTTTGCATTTCAGCGTTCGTCGCCACAAACATCACAGCACTGGGGCAACTGAAATAACGTTTTGCTTACTGGTCAACTTCCACCAATTCGATCAAGTCAGCGGCCGGAAATGCGCAACTGAGAGTATATTTAGCTTGTTATACAGGTCAAGGGCCAAGGCTGTTTACTGGGCATGTACAGCTATTGATGACCCTTGTGATAGATGTCCTCCTCGATCTGGTCGTCAACCGTTCCCGGTCCGGGCACGGTAATA
>JAFLHD010008993.1:0-12146 GCA_018856295.1 Blastosporella zonata
CCGAGCACAATCGCACTTATTAACCCGCCCACTTATTCTATAAGGTTTCTACGAAGGACCCGAAACATCACCTTTTTCCTTATCCTCAGGCGTTATTCCACGCAATCACCAAACCCACTGCGCAAACTATCACTATATCTTATTGAACATATACAGTTTTGGTATCAACCTTTTGACCGCCTGCTAAATAGTCTAAGCCGTGTGCCTTGTCATCACTGGTCAATTGATTTATCAGATACAGAAACCAAAGGAAGCTCTGAAACTGATGACACATACCAGGCCATAAAGTCCAAATGCACTCACCCCTGCCCCATATACAGCATTCTTGCACCCAGCTCTTTATCAAAGGTTTTGGACATTTCTGGTCCTACTACGCTGCCAAGGCTAAATCCAACAAATGATCCATTCATCTTTCTGAGTACTGACTGCTACAGTTGCTTGTGTCTCCTACACCCCCTTCCCCTCACTTTACCAAGTGTGCCATTTTACAATTTTTTTGAATCAATTTCATCCAGGAATGGGGTGTTGTCTTTTGTTCAGAGCATAACACCATTATTCCAGCCTCTCTGCTTCAACATCATCTCTATAACACACATAAAGATTGGATGTCCTCACAAAAGGCCAGGGAAAGCACAAACATGGCAGTTCACATTGCAAAATCTTGCGGGATTGACATTGCCCAGTCCGGTGCTGATGTTAAATGGAGACTTCCACAGGAAATTGAGAAGTTAATCCCTGGTTCTGATTCATACAAATTGTACCAATGTCCCTTTTGTGGGGACTGGAAATCAAGGAACATGCGAGAAAATGAAGGCCCTCCTGATTGTTACATTGTACACCATATGGAATGCAAATGCAAAAAAAAAAAAACATTGTTCTCAGGTCAAGGATCTTCAAGTTGATTACAAGCTTATCCAACAGGTTTACCTTCACCTTTCACCACAACAAAGTTCACATGTGTTTATAGTGCATAAAAACAAGGAGAAATCCTTGGACAGCGTATTACCCCCACTTCCACTCTTGGAGCAACCACAAATAACTGATCCCATAATCATAATTTCCAGGCAAAATTAGCCAATTTGCCTTGGCTGAGAGACCTATGCCAAAGAAATTTGTCTCAATGCTCATTTTGATAATCTTGTTGGACTGATTAGAATGCCTAAACCAATGGCCACAGATGACCTCAATGCAATGCTTGAAGCTGGTCTATCTCATGTGGCATCTTACTCATTGAGCAAAAGATCTTTTCAATAAGAAACATGTTGACTGCAAGGTACGCTGGTATGTGTTCAGATTCTGTGTTAAATTTTTCCAGAGAATACGTCAAAATGCGGATTGTGAACAATTAAACTGCTCAATCTTATTCTTGCTTTATGTTACGCACTGCCAGCTTGATGTTACGGTACATCCACACTGTGCTAATGGGGTGTAAAAACAATTTTGGCCTGTTCAAACTCAGAGGAACAACACCACAACCCAGGAGGACAAGGAAAAGGAGTATGACTGGGCAATACATACCCTTTTTGCAACCTTACTTTTGTGGAAAGGGCATCAATGATGGCGTCATTAACTATCCAACAGACCAAACAATATTCCTCAGTGCATCTCTCTCCAACTATCAATACAGGACCCCATCAAGTATGCGGCACTTTCTAGGAGGTGCAAAATATTGCCTTTGGTGTATTCTTCTGCACGTCACCAGAATTCAAGCCCACGAGGATCTGCTGAATCAACTGCACCCACCATTTTTTGACAATGTCTCCAACCCTGAATCAGATAGCAGTACCTCCAATTGTGGACACATGGTGGATGATAAAGTATTTGATGGCGAGGGAACTGGCATTAATATAGATTCCTATTTGGGGAGGCTGGAGAAGCTTCAAAGCAGCAAACTTGAAGGTACACAAAATGTGCCAATGATCACTAGCTCTGGCTTACTTTTGCAAAAGAAACCTTTTGGATGACACCCAATATTCCAAATGATAATCAAGCAAGCTCTAAGGTCCCAGAAAACACCAATATCTTAGAGTGCGTCTCATCACCTGCTGTTATGACTAAATTGAATCTGGTTTCCAAGGATTGATTATCAAGGCAAATAGGGATTTGATCATATAGTCTCCCAATGTTCAGCACTTTAGAACTCCATACAGCCATATTCAAAACATTTCCCATTTGATTTCCCTGCGAGCCAATTTGATCGGCACTGCAACTCCTTTTGACTTTGATCCTGATGGACAAAGAGTATCCTTCACCTGTAATGGGGACAAGTGGATTGAAGTCAATTTTGGGCAGCTATGGCCAACACTCTGCCAGCAGGTCATGGACCAATTTTGCAATGCCATTGCTGGACAGCTCCCAGACAATGTGTCATATCCTTGTCTTTTGGAGGAAATCTGTGACATTTGTGCACCTCTGCAGCTCCCAGCAAATGCATGGATGACAGAGAAATTCCTCTTTCTCAAGCAAAGCTTGCTTTCAACATCGGAAAAGTGTCACCAGTTATTTGTTAATGGGACGCTGCAACTCAATTGCTTCAAGAAGTATCTTCAAAGGGATAAAATTATCTGGGGGTTACTTGCAATCCTTGTGGCCATAACAACGTCTATTTGTCTCTGACCAGCTCAATTCCAATTGATTGTTGTTCATAGTGATGAACCCAGTGGACTCAGCAGGAACATCTGGATTATTGATGGCCAATTTGTACTCAGTAAACCAAAGGCTAAGGTGCAGCAAAATGTGGAATACTCCAATACTTTATATTAGCTTCCTCAAGCCATCACCAAGGCTCAGCAGCCCCTCATCTCTGATCTCATGGACCTAGCAGGGATCAAGGACCACCAGTTCAATTCACATCTTTGGCCATCTTACCTGATTCTCTTATCAACAAAGTCCAAGTGTCTGACATGGGATGGTATTCAAATAAATTCACACATATGACAATACACAAAGTGTGTCCTGAGGGTGCCCTTTGATGCTCAAACCATTCACCAGCTAGCTGAAGGCATACTTTGGGTGAAAGTCCCTGTTCTGTTTGAGGATGTTTTGGGTGCCCGTGAGGCTCAGGCAGGTTCTGATGGCTATCATATTTACGAGGTGCTGCAGCCTTATCTGCAGCATGAGGGGCTAGGTTGTCTCTATACTGTATCTGGGATGCAAGATGATCAGATTGCCACCTGTTTGATGGTCTCTGACATATGGCAATCCTTGTGTAAGGTTGCGCCTCATCAGGATTTTTGGCACCCTCTATCTGTGGATGTGTTTATATTTCCAGCAACATTGCACAGACATTTTGCTTATGCAAATAGTCTTCAGCAGAAGGCAATCATGGGCTTTAATGACACAAGTCTTACAGTTGACCTGCTACTAGAGGGTCTAAAACATTTAGAGGCTCATGATTTTTTTGACGGCAAGGTTTGGGCTTTTTTAGTCTATTCTTTGCTTAAATTGATTCACATCTGTCAGACCACTTCTGAGGAAGACTTTAAGGTTGCCCAGGTCTTTCTCCAAGTCATTTGATCCCTACTCTTTGGTCCTGGGGCTATTTGTTACGCCCAAAACCCTCCTTTGCAGGGAATTCTTCTCAATGATTTAGTGCAATCAGGTTCAATAGTGAGATATGCTCATTTTAAAGTTGTTAAAGATATCAATACTGTCTCTAGGTGGTATATTCTGAAGTCACGGCTTTTGACTTTTTGGACAATGATGCTCAATATACGGCCATTTGCAAAGAATTGTATAAAAGACTCAAGATTTACAGAGAAACACCCTGTGGCCTAGCAATCAGCCTCAAAATCTTCAACGGTCACCAAATGATATTGTACCTAAATGCTGGCAAATGGGGTTGGTCAGAAGCACAAAGACCTTTTTGAGATGGTGAGGTGACAAGTTTGAACTCAAAAAACTGCTAAAATAAGTCATTGCTATAACTCAATCCATTTGGTTAAATAACTACTATTGCTACTTTGAGTTCGTCTAGACGCAGGCTTCTCCATCTCAAATTTTTACTCTTGATAGGCTCGCCACAACATCCTGAACTGTTAGTACTTGCAGCCAACAATTGTCCACACCAGTACAGTACGCTATTCATAGTCTCTCTGATATATGCATTCTCACACATTGAGCAGATGGGCAGTTCCTGGCACCCCGAGGCAAACCAAGTGAGTGCTCAATTTACATTGTTTGTCATTCCGTAACCCTTGACTGCTTTGCTCTCCAGACGCGACCCCCATTCCCTGGACACCATCACCTGTGGACCCAGAAGTACATCACCTGATTGGGCAGTCTTCCATGGCTAGCTCATCTTGTGTGGTGGTGTCTGCAACCCGCTCTTATGGGCAGAACAGGGGGGCTTCTGCAAATGCAAGTGGCAGCCTCTTTTCCAGTTCACTTGACAACATCCCTGTTTCACCGTGATCCACACTTCTTGGACATTGCACTCTGAGTTTAAAGCAGAAGCCCAAGAAGAAGTGAGCAATCTGTTGGACTGGTAAAATATCTTGGACAGCCAGTAGAGGTGTGGACTTGTCTTTTTTTGACATATATGTACATACAGCCAGTAATATTTCTGATCCTGCCATGTTACATATCTTGATGAATATTTGCACTAGTGCAACTTTGCGTGCCTTCAGGGTATATTATCATTATTGTCATGTCATATGACTTGTCCCATAACACATATGACATTGATTCTCTCAAAATGACAGAAATAACGTTGTAAATGCGTGGGCATGTGGGAATTTGAACTGAATGCACCATCCTGCACCCCGCACTGGCAAAATTTTGGGTTATGATAAACAGAATGGGGCGCATGTTGATCATATGATGGGCTGGATGGGTGGGTTGAGGGACAGGACAATCTATCCGTCGATGTTGCATGATCACCATTCGGAAGAGGAGGAGCTTGATTGTGAGCAATATGGGGGGTATGGAGTACCGTCTCCAGATCAAGTACTATTAGGACCTCGAGTGCCGTGGCCACATCAAGTGCCATTGCCGCCTTGAGTATTATCACCTCCCTTACATCTCATGTTCGTGGACCATGGTTTGGATTCCCGTTCTCCTTCCTGGCTTAGATGGCCTCTTTGTTGCAATGCCCAATTATGTCACCCATGTATTGTTGTCTCACTTTGTCTTCCACACTATCTCAGAGATGGAGCCAGCTCCTGATGGATGGGAGGTTGGAAGTGTCTCAGAAGTGAATTCTGCTCTGGATGACTGGGAGGATGGAGGCGTCTCAGAAGTGAATTCTGCTCTGAATGACTGGGAGGAGGGAGGGGAGCTTGCTGTGAAGTTCACTTCTTGTGACTGAGAGGAGGGAGGGGAGCTCAGTGTCAAATTCACTTTTTGTGGCTGAGAGGATGGAGTGGATGCAATTGCATCAAGGGCTAGTGGCGCAGGCCTTTGCCTATCCTGGGACAAGCCTAGTTTTGTACTGGTCTTTGGAGAAGAAGTAGAGACTGGTGAATTCAGCCTGGCTGAAAGAAAATTTAATATTGGCAGGTTAGAATGACTCAAAATAGTGCACACCCAAGTCAGATATTCTTTGCAAGATGAAGTTGGGAAGGTCGACAGTGGTAGCATCTGTCTCTACCCAATACACAACATATCATGAGTCAGAGCACAAGCCATAAGGACCTAACACACCTTCATCAAGGATGTATCCTTGGCTTGTCATATTTACCCTCCTTTTCTTTGTCTGCTGCTAACTGTTCATCTGTAAGTCCAGAAAGAAACTTGGCATTCTTTTGAAACCCATGCTCAACCCAGCAAAAGAGCCCTCCAGCTGCATACTGGGTAAAGGAGTATCAAGTTTCATCAGGCAGGATAGCAATGTTCATGTGGACAACAACTGCAGAAGGGATGAGAATAGTTGAGCCAGGAGGAAACTCAATAATGACACCGCAGTCCCAGAAGACAAGATGACTGCCAAGTTTTGGGTTGTAGTTGCCTAGTGCTGTGATGGCACAGATGCCAAATGGGAGGTTGGCATCATTGGTATGCACGTAGCACGTGGTTGAGGGCCCTAGGTTATAGGTTGCTGCAGGAAAGACACTGTTGATATAGTTGCGCTTGATGCTCCTGTTCCTTGCAAAAAGAGCCCCAAGGCAGTCAGTGTAATACTCGTCGGGGCCAGGGAACCAGGCTGAAAAAAGAGCTAGTGCAAGGTTAGGGCAGGTAGTTTGGGTGAGATAAGCAGGAGCGTACATGAGCCAAACCCTGCAATTCATCTGAAGGGCTTGCTCTGACCCAACTAGTGTATGAATTTTGCATTGGTGGAGCTGTGGTGAGTGTTGCAGGAGCATACATGAGCCAAACCCTGCTATTCATCTGAAGGGCTTGCTCTGACCCAACTAGTGTATGAATTTTGCATTGGTGGAGCTGTGGTGAGTGTTGCAGGGGCAGGTTGTTCCGTTACCATGAGTGATGCCTGTATATACAGCAGTAAAATGGCCTTGTCAATGTTTGTTGTGACCAGGGGGTAGTCAAAGGTTGCAATGGGCCTCTTCCAGCAGCTCTACCACATGAGCAAGGTCTGCAACCCAGTCTGGGTTGTCTGGGGCAGCAGGTTGGCCTCCACACAGTGCAAACATTGTCCCATTAGAGTCATGAATGGGTGTTGGGGTGCTTGACAGGAGTTAGTACAAGGTCTGTGTGGTCAAAGGAAAGAGCAACACACTGCCCATCCCAGGGATAAACTGAGAACCCTGTTGCACACTTCAGCTCCTCCAATGTATATGTTTTTTTATCAAATTTGCAGTGTGCACCGACAAAGGAGCTTGAAGCTACCTTGGATTTTGAGAAGTCAAAGTTTAACGCGAGTGGGTTTAAGGTATACCAGTCATGGTACCTTTTCAGAGCAGCTAGGGGGACCTTGTAGCCCCTAAAATCTGTTGGGTTGCTCTCCAGAACTTTCTTTATCCAGGCAGCCTTGCACTTTTTGCGGCTATGGTGCTTGGCACAGTTGCTTTTCTTGCCCTGAGGGCCAGTAGCAGTGGGAGGGGGCAGAGGCGTTGATGGAGCTAGTAAGTTTGGGTTTGCAGGGGGCTGAATGAATTTGTGGGGTAGGGAACTGGGGCACAAAAGGGGAGGTGTGTGTTTAGGGGAGTTGCCAAAAGCTGAAGAACATGCCACAGCATGTTCAACTAAGAGGTTCAAGTCAAAATTGGCAAGGGCAGCAAGGTGGTCCCCATTCCAAGATGACTTTACAGTTTTGAATGCATCCCAGAAGCATGAAAAGCATTAGAGCTGAGCCTTAAAAGAATGAAACACGCACTGCACAAAAAGAGCCAAAGCTTTGCAACGTGTACTCTATAAAGTATGTCAGCATCAAAAAATTTGCAGCCAATAAGTTAGGCAGGCCAATAAGTTGCACAGGAGCCCCAGGATGCAGGTCTCCAGGCTGTTATCAATGTAAAGAAGTTTCATAGGCCAAAAAGTTACAATCAGGAGTCCCGAGGTGCAGGTCTTCAGGCTGTTATTAGGAAATACATAGCTCACCTTTCTCTCTGCCCCCATTTGCAATTGAATCTGGTCTTTGGGCAGGTTGGCCTATTGAACACATTAGCAAGATGGAGTGGTTGAAGGCCAATAGGTTACCTTTATTCATTTCTAAGCCTCTGAAGCTCTTGAATTTCCTCAAAAGCTTTATTGATTGAGCAACACATAGATTGTGGGAAGCAATCCTTGCCAGGTTTGCAAGAGTTTTTCAGAGCCCTAGAGCAGCTTCTTTCCATATTTCTCTTTGGGGAGCTACAAAGTCCCCAAAGCATCTCTGACAAAGGACCACAATCAGTACTCTTTGAATCAGCTCACATTGAGCTTCAACTTTTCTAAATCAAAGGTAACTTCTAGTTCTTTTGTGTGTGCATGCTGCAAGTTTAGTCCAGGAAAGCAAACCTCTAACTTGGAGGAGCTTCAACTCAAAATGGGCTTCCTGATTTACCCTCTGGGACAGGCAGTACATTGTTATTTTTTCCTTCATACCCTGCACTAAACAACTACCAAGCACTCTAATATCATCCACAACTCTAATGGGAGAATGTTTACATTATGTGGAGGCCAGCCAGCCAGTCCAGGTAGCCCAGACTGGGTTGCCAACTTTGCACATGCTGCTGAGCTCCTGGAGGATGCCCGTCACATCCTCCGCCTTCCAATTAGGTCTTGCAAACACTGACACATTTTGCCACTGTACCATCTGGCATCACACATGGCAATGGAACATGTGTAGTCTTTCTTGGGCTTTTCTCAGTATGTTTTATTTGTATTGTGGTCTAGTATATGAATTATGTTATCTACAACATGATGTAGTATGTATATACATGCTGAAATCATCACTGTTAGATCTTGAAAATGCTGAGCTAACAACAGCCCACTAAGATACTAATATATTTCAGATGCAAAGAATGGAGTGGGTGCATGAAAGCAGCTGAAGGAAGTATATGAGAAAAACTCCTATGCCAACCATATAGCACTAATGCATGCATTTTACAATGCAACACTTGATCCAAGCACACTCATCAAGGATTACATCACTCTCATGACTCAGACCATCATATGACTCAAGGCAATCAGAGTGACCATCAAGGATAGCACTATTATTAATGTGCTAATCATGAATCTGGATAAAAAATGGTCAAACATGGCAACATCAGTGAGCACAACAAGAAATGACACTACTGTTGTCTCCCATATCACTGGCACACTAATCAACAAAGAAGAAAGGCAGCTTGCAGCTGATATGCCAATTCCAAAAGGGGAAGAAGAAAATACATCAGACAATCAAATGATGGAGGCAAAGGGAAAATAGCCAAAACACCAACTAGGGATCAACTGTTATCAATGCAGGAAATGTAGACATCTAGTATGTGTCTGTCCTGTGGAGCAACCCAGTAAGCAGAGTAGCAAGGTGGCAGCATATGACAATGCTGCCAACTTTGCATATGACAATGCTGCTAACTTTGCATATGACAATTATGCTTTTTGAAGGATTTTGGAGCTAGGAAGAAGGGCAGGGAGGCTACTTTCTGGGAAGTGCTTGCCAGATCCAATCAATTTTAGGCAAGCTTTGTGAGCTAGGATATTGTTCTTTTCTCTTTTATTTTTTATTCTCAGGTTCCGAGACAGCCTGATTTATTTCTTACTTCTCAGCATGATGTCTTAAGGACAAGTTTTGAAAATTAAGCTAAGTCAGTGATTGATCTTTGTGATGCAAATCACTAGATTGATACTATCATTTACTATAAAGTTGGCAGGCCCTCAAAGTTAGCAAGTCACATGTTTCTAAAAATTAGCAAACCTGTCTCTTCAGACTCCACTTGGCTAACATTAAGACATTGCACATCACTGTGGAATTCCTCTGTTACTTGAGATTTCCACAGTTTTATTGACACTATTAATTTCTTTTCAGATTTATATTCCAGTAATCAAGCAAAGACATTATCCTCCAAATTGTGACACATATACATTTCAAAGGTCAGGAAGATTTTTATTTGGAAGGATACACAATGAGAAAATCCTGTTGCCAGCTGCAGAGATACATTCAATGATTGTGGACATCATCACTTTCAATATGATATTTTTTGTGTTGAATCTTGACAGACCATAAAAAAGTGCTTTTGTCCATAATTTCTTCACTCTCCACTTATTTGATTTTCAGTTTCATTCATGCTCCACGGATTTTGAGGTGGTGCATCACCACAGCAATCATGCATAAATTTATGCAGCATAAAGTAGTGAGCAATAGTATTTTTTGTTGAAGTTCTGAGCCCTCTTTGGATCAAGAGCAATTCCATGACCCAATTTTAGAGATGGATTTTGTTTGATGAAACATCAATGCTAGTGCTTACTAGTAAGTAATAGTATTGGTGTGATTGCATCATGGATTAACCTCAATGTTATAGCACATTTGTCTCAGTATTGATTAATCAGATATATTATATCTGCAATAATTAATTGATTTAATACAACTTTCTACAACAATGTCATTATAAAATTGTAATCCACTGTCCTAACAGCTCATTGCAATCTATAAAACATTGGATTTTAATTCAACAGGTTAGTGTCTACCAAAGTTATTTGGCACCAAGTTGAAGCAGTGGATCAAGAAAACACCAACTTTGAAAGTAACAGTGAAAAACAAAAATGCAGTAAAAAAGCCTCAAGTATGCTACACTCAGTGTAGCAGCTCAAATTTGAGGCAAAGTCAAGGTCAGAGTGAAGTGTAGTGGGAAAGAAATCAAATGGTGTATGTTACTTGTTAAAGAATTGATTGGAATTTGGAATCTCTCCCCCCAACACTTTGATGTGTACCGGATTGGGATTGGGCTGTGATTTTAGGGGGAATTTTTGGCGGATTGACAAGGCGCAAGTTAATATATTTTTGTATGATTGCAGGGTAGTACAAATAATACATTAAAAGTACATTAAAAGTAGATATAGCAGGATGTAGGAGGGTGGGTGTCTGCATGAAAATAAGATGCAAATTTGGACTATTCAGGGCTGAATAAATTAGTTGATTCTGCGGGGAACGATTTATGTTACCTAGGAGCGGGCTGAGAATATGGTTGACTCTGAAGAGTGAACCGTCTCGGTAGCTCCTAGGTGAGTTTCCCCTCACGTGTCGTCCAAATTTGGTAATCGCATTGGATTATAATAAACAAAAGTTTAGAAACACCCAAAGCTGAAAAATTTTGCCAACCTTTTGCATCAAACCTCAAAGACTGAGGAATGAAATCTGCTAATACAAGCAGCTTGAAGACTTGTGCCTCAGGCCTTCTGGGCCTAATATATTGGCATCTAATACTCTATCTTTTCAATGCATTCAATAGGCCCACCCACCAAAAGACTAGCTTCAAGCATCAACAGAGGCAGCGGGGAAGAGAAAAGTAAGTCAGTATTTGTATTTGCCAATAACAGCCTGGAGGCCTGTGCCTTGGGACTCCTGGGCATGACTTGTTTGGCTGAAAATGTCTTCATACAGACAGACTTTGCTTATGTGTTTAATAGGCCAACCCACCAAAAACTAGCTTTAACTGTCAACAGAGGCAGCAGGGCACAAAAAGGTAAGCACTGTATTTGCCAAGAATAGCCTGGACAACTGTGCATAACTTAATGCTTACAAATTCTTCCATGCTGACATGCTTTATAGGATATGCCTTTGCAAAGCTTTGACTCTTTGTGCACAATGTGTATTTCTATCTTTTTTTAGCAAATATTTTCCACAACCTTAGAACACCTCCAAAAGTGTAGAGATAAAGACTATCTTGCAACTTCTGCAGACTTTGATTTGAACTTCTTAGTTGAATGTGCCGTAATGTGTTCAGTGATCACCCATTCCTCTGGACAACTTAATGTAGCCTATACATTGCTCATTTTTTTTTACCTCAACAAAATATGAGAGGTATATCAATAATAGCATATTTTGCATACAAGTAGCAGCATTTTAAGTGACCAGAGTGTCTTCATTCATTCAAGATGTTAGCACATAAAAACAAATAGAGCCAAGCTTACCTTCATCTGTTAAGGGTATTGTTTCTCTCCCACAACCAAGCCCTATCTGTGCTGTCATGACTGCCTTCCATCACAATCCTTCCACATTATTTGACACCTCACTATTAACACACACCCATGCACAATCACCTGTTGACACAGTGTCTGATGCTGGTTCATCCTTGCAACCAAAATAAGTGCTAGACATTGACCCTGCCCTGTTCACTCCCACAAAATGGATACAATCACTGTCTGTTGGGTGAAGAGTCATTTGGTGTCACTTTGTTTGGGTTCATATCAGTGCACTCATCTTAATTGGCTGCTTTGTCATCAGCTTCTCAATTCAGTGAGGCAGTAACCTCTTCCTGATACTTACCAGCTCATGAAGAAGCCTTTTGATACCTAGAGGATTCATTTGCATCAATAAATATGTAATTACACACATCATAACTGAATTTAGACCATTTAAAATCAAAAGTATGCTTAGTATTGTGACAGAAAATGTTTCAGCAGCTTGAATTTCCAATCAGTAAAATAGAGACAATAGACAGAGGTCTGATGCATTAAACTCTTTCAGAAAGCGGCTCATAAGACAATAGAAAGGGAGCATGTGCCAGATCTAAATAATATCAGTCCTAAAGCTTGCCTGCAATGTTGCT
>JAFLHD010008995.1:0-16138 GCA_018856295.1 Blastosporella zonata
GGACAGATGGGCAAGTTCAGCTCGGATCGTGCGATCAATGAGTACGCGGAGAGCTATTGGAACATCGAGAAGACTCCCGTTGAAAAAACCGCCGAGAAGATTGAGAAACCCGCCGAGAAGATTGAGAAACCCGCCGAGAAGATCGAGAAAACCGAGAAAACGCCTGCGGTTACTACTAAGAAGAGCAAAGCTTAAGCAGATCGATCGCAAGAAACAGAATGTGAATGAATGAAGGGGTTTCGTATTGGAAATTCACGTGTATTATAGTTGGTTACTGGTTTGTGAATATAGGTTTATCAGAGGAGGGAGATCCTTAAAGTCGGCGATGGGTATGGTGGCTCGAGCAAGTGGGCGGATCGACGACAGTGCTTCTCTGTCTGGCAGAAGAGGAGCTTGTTCTAATTAGTCCCTATGGCCGACTAGCTCAGCTGGTTAGAGCGTCGTGCTAATAACGCGAAGGTCTTGGGTTCGATCCCCACGTTGGCCAGTATTTTGGTAGCGTGTTACCCTAAGTTTTATGGTTTTATGTTCTCGTATAGGAAAATCATATTTTTTAGAAAACTTCTGCGGTTACTACTAAGACGAGCAAAGCAGATCGATCGCAAAAAAACACAATGAATGTGAATGAGTGAAGGGGGTTTCGTATTGGAAATTCACGTGTATTACAGTTGGTTACTGGTTTGTGAATATAGGTTTATCAGGGAGCCTTTCATCCAAATACAAATTAGACGCTGTCCTGAAATCGCCCTTTACATTCTGGCTACCCTCAGGGGTTGAAAAACCTTGATCCACAGTGATGGCTCAATCTGTCTCGCCGTCTGAAATTTCTTTCGTGAAAGAAGATCAGCGACTGTGTTTTCTTCTTCTGGGACAAACAGGACTTTTAACTGGTGCCTGTGAGCGATCATGACGTCCGCCACAGCCTTCAATAAAGAATTGTAGAGTGGCTTTGCATGGAAAGAACTGAACATGTCCACTGTATTTGTGTTGTTGGTACAGATGACGATCTTTGAAGGAGAATTCAAGCGCGATGCAGCATCGAGGAAAGCCGAAGTGACGCAGAGGGCCTCGAGGTAAAAGATATCGGAGGATGGGGTGTTCAGAGGTACTTCACACCAGAATGCGAGCTTTGACGCTGGGTACCAGAATGTCATTGACTCGAGGCAGGCATCCGTGTAGATGGTGAGATGAGCCTCGTTAGGACTCCATGCGCGGCTGTCCAGAATTCTTATGCGGTCCATCGATTTGATGTGGTTAAGGCCCCAAAGGAGGTCGTCTCTCATGGGGTCACTACACAATATTTCTTCCGCTGTCCCCACCATCTCTGCATAGACATTCGAAAGAGAAGGTCGAAGTAGGGGGAAAACGTTAAAGGACCAGTTCACCCACCCCGCGAGTTGCTCAATCTCCTTGCGGAGGAACCTACTTCCAGGCTGCGCAGTGACTCTGTGCAACTCGGCGACTAGATCGTCGCGGACGTCGGCCGGTAATGTCATCGTCATCTTATTCACGTCGACTTCGATCCCGATTATGGTAAGCGGGTTTCCCGACAACTGTTTCTTTTCCTTGTGTGGGATTCCAAGTAGATCCCAAAGTTGGAGGAGGATGCATTGATGTCGGGGCATCATACAATTGTAAGGGTGGTAATATTCGGTATCGTTCGTGTCAGAGACACCGAATGTGCCGTCGTTAACGCAAAGAGCATCGATATGGCATGCGTTCTTGGCGATCCACATAACAAGACTCATGACAGAGCCCCATATGTTGAAAGACGCTCTTCCCCCAGAGGTGTTGTTGCGGTCAACGTGGCGTTGGCCATCTATGGTAGTAACTTGTTTGATTTGGAAATGCGGGTGCATAGGGCAGTGTCGGTATGCCTCTGCAACGTCGGATTTCCAGAGGGTCAAAGGACCCACGGACCGCTCACGGGCGGCTATGAGCCGTTGCCCAAAATGCGACATGTCATCCATCGGTATCCCCATGTCCGAAAGACGAATCATGGAATTAGGTGAATATTTGCCACGGGATTGATCGGTGACCAGGCGAAATTTGGATGGCCCAGGCTTTGGGACTGCATAGGAAGGAGAGCTGTACATCCCACCATAAAGCTCTGGGCCAAATGATTCCGAGAACCTTTCTTTTGCGATCTCGATGTCCCTCTGCTCTCGGAGGAATTGGGCCTTGTCTAGGTCGTTGGGCATCCGAGTTGACATATCATATATGTCCGGGTATTCGCCGGGGTGAGTATCTGCGAAGGGCCAAAAGCCTTGACCAAGGCCTTTCAACACTGATTCCACAAAGCCGCGGTTGGGATGGTCAACAAGAAGCTCTCTGAAGACTTCGACATTGATAGGAGTGACTATTTTGACCAATGACGGTAACATGGCCAAGGTATTGAGAACTACAGGGTTGTTGAGTTCAGTCTGAGGAAGATCTGGGAGTGGTTTGGCCGTCTCAGACCACTCAGCGAGAGTTGGCGAGGAACCATCAATTTCCCCCCAGTAGTTATAGCGCATGTAACACGGTTTCATTCCATGTACCGCATCCCTGAGCAATTGTCAGTGGGGCATGTATTAAAGGGGTAGAAATAAAGGGCTTACGCGTTTGTAGCTTCTCTGGTTGTGTAGAATACTTGTCAGACACACGTTTGGAAAATAAGCGAGATGGATAAGCTCACCGGCCAGAAAATGATTGGTCCAACACGAAGCGCTGGCAGTTATAATCTAATCAATGTCCATCTTTCTTAGAGTCCTGCGTGGTTGCTCCTTATGTTTCAAATTTCATCAATTAAAAAAGTCTTTTGACATATGAAGCAATCATACCTCAGCCCAGGCGATGTCGCGCGCACCGTACGCACACCGACAAGCGGCACTGTCTGCAAGTCTAATAATACATACTTTGTTCAGTATCCCTGAACGTTGTGGGGAAGTTAGACGACATACCAGGAGGTAATCCCGCAACCAGTTTCCGCATTCTTCACAATTAGCCGAGCCGTTTTCCCTCCTCCAAATGTGTCGAGTACAATCGTGATTGTCACGTAGTGTATTAGCCATCTGGCGAACTCGTTCTTGGAACACCACGGGCGCCACAGGTGCCATGCCAGCATGTGCCTGCTGCATTCTCTGGCGTGCAGTCACAAGGAGCCTCTCCTCATCCCATTGCGGACATTTACAGTTCTTCCATGGCGTAGCACAGACATAGCAGAACTCGAAGCGGCAGCGGCAGGTCATGTGGTAGCATCCGACTTGAAGCTCGACGATGGCTTTGCATCCAGGGCAGGTCTGCCAGTTCTCCTCTTGCGCAAGCTTACGCAATTCAACCAAGGATTGATTTTCAGTGCAATTGGCGCCGGGATGAGCTGATTGACGGCACTTGGAACAGACAGAAATACGACATTTGCTGCATGTGATGTCTTCCTGACCCGTTTCGGACGAGCCGAGGAATGTCGAGCAGGTTGGAGTTGGACAGAAAATACGGCTGGCGGCTGGAACGTCGAATTCGATTCTCTTCGTATTATATACCCTGAGAAGTTTGGCATTGATGAATGGTGCCACGGCCGTATAGGGGAATGGCTTGAAGCAGCAACGAGGGGGATAGAGGGACTCATCACGAGTGGCAGCTTGAATCAAATCGGATATACAGGTGCCGCAATAGGCGTGACCACAAGGTCCTTTGAGTGAGGCGGATGCTGTGACATGATCACCACAGCTGGTGCATTCAACCCTAGAAAAATTCTTTTTGAGACGACGGCGATTTTATACTAGATCACCAATGTTTCGCACCTTTTGGGGCGAGGAATAGGGATGCTCTCAACAGCACGGCCCTTGCCTTTGGATAGAGATACATTAGAGATGCTACATTTTATATTGATAAGCGAGAGTTGACTTGAAAGGGACAGATGTCGAGAGACTTACACGCTCGAAGATTTTTGAGCACCAGCGGTATTGTTTGGTGAACCTTCGTCCGATGTTCTGGTGGTGTGACGTTATGATCAGTCGATATCTGAAAGGAAGATCTAAAAACGTACGACTCAGCGAGGTCCGAATTGAACGCTCTGTCCTCCACAAGTCGTTGAGCTTCGGATAAAGGTGGAAGTGGCATCCCGTTAGATAAAGCTTGTGCAGAGCGCCTATCGTCTTCAGCAGCCTTCTCTGCAATCGATGTTGTGCGAAGGAGGAGATGATCGGTATCGATTGCATCATTCAAGCTCTTGGCCATAACATGGTCGTTTATAGTTCGTATGGCGTGTTCCCAGACCTCACTCTGCATCCTGAAAGCAAGCTCCTCGTCCGACAAGGGTGCATCAGCACGCGCCTTTCCCTTACGCCTGCCATTTATTTCTGCGATGTCCTGGAGAAAGAGCTCGGCGATCAAGCCAGCGGTTACTGCGTCAATGTCATCAGGTTCGAGGGCCGAGGCATGCAGAGACATCGACATTCGTTCAAGTGAGGTCGACATTCGTTCAAGTGCGGACATCTTGTGGTAGTGGTGGTGTTGGGTCAGGATTTAGGTTAGCAGGGCACGAGTTAAAAAGCTTTTTTTAGGCGCCGAAGATTATTATCGGATATCGCTTTCCTGTTAAAGACAAGGAAAGTTTCTTACTCATTTCTGGTAATAAAGAGTAATGCAGTAATACTCGAAGATATCGCCAAACAGAAGAAACATAGTCGGCCACCAGGAACAGTATTGCAAAAGAAATGGAACGAAGCACGGTGGAGGAATGCTCCGAAGTGCGAATGAAATAATAACACATTGGCCACCAAATACTGCGAGAACAAAAGACGATGTTCTCGTGACGAAGGCTACATGTCCGAGATAATTGCAATTAGTATAGGTGCATTAAAAGGCAATGCCGACTTGCTTTAATATTGAACGACTTTTCAACGCCCACATTTGCATGAATTCATCAAACGACCACAACCGTAGCAGAAGTTGGAACGGCAATGACAAAGGATATGATTGCATCCGCTGTGCTTTTCAACGATCGCATGGCAATGGGGACACGTTTGCCAGTGGTTTTCTTGAGCCAATTTCTTGACAGCCGCTGTCATAACGTTTTCCGTGCAATTTTCCCCTGGATGAGCGCTCAATTTGCACAAGATACATACAGCAATTGCACAGCGTGTACAAGTGATGGTATTGCCAGCATCTTTAGACGATCCGAGGAATGTAGAACACGTCGGGCTGGGGCAGAAGATGCGTTCAGGAGCAGGAATGGCAAACTCAAGGCGCTTGAGATCGTATATCGCATGAAGGCTGATACTCAGGAAAGAAGCAAGGTCCGTGTGCGAAAAAGGTTGACCACAGCAAGACGGAGGGAAGAGAGTTTCATCATGAGTGGCTGTCTCCACTAGATTCCGCACGCAATCTACGCAAATATCATGACCGCAGGGAGACCGAAGGGTTGGCTCTCCGACCACGAGATCTCCGCAGGGCATGCAGAAAACAGTCCTGAAGCCAAACTGATCGCCGAGTACCTGGGTGATATCGATACTATACAAGCTCTTGAGAAAAAACACTATATAACATGCACAAGATAGCTTACGATGGCAAATGATCCTGTTCATGTCGATTGTCCATTGCAGCCTCGTTATCTTCCAGAGCATGGTACCCATGGTCACGATCCCCTTCAGCTGTTCCCTCCTTATGACCCACAGCAGTTGAATTGCTCAATTCGTCCAATCGACCTATGTAGTCTGGTTCGCCTGGATCCGTAGAGCTCCTGCTAAAGCCACTGAGAAAAAAATGAGGCGCAGGATAAGAGGTCCGAGTCAATGTGACCTACGAAGGCGAGGCGGTCCGTGAATAGTCGAAGGGGGTGTACATTTCTTCTATTTCCTCCGAAACGGGTTCCATTCTGCGAATATTTACAGTCAGGAAAAGAAAGACGCAAATTATAGCAACCGGATGACTCACGTCCTCGAGCATGCGTGGCCTGATGGGCCAGGCAGTCCAGCGTTGATGGCAATATCAAGACTAGCTTGTCGGTGCTCTGCAGCTACAGCTGCAGATTCACGAAGATCTAAGTAGCCCGTGTTGGGAGGGTCATCATCATCATCAAAAACGCTTGAATAGTAATCGTTATCTGAAGGGTCACAGGTGAATGTCGTCGACCTGAGACTCGAGCGTGAGGTATATCGAAATGACGACACCATTCAATACATACTCGGATGTCGCAGTCGCCTTTTGCGTGTCCGATGGCTCAGGATCGATTGGGGTTAATATAAGAAGTGTGCGAAGGTAGTCCATTGACACTGTAGGAACAATGATGCTGGCCGGGTAGCTGTCGTTCCTCGCCGCAAGGTTCCTGGCATATCGATAGTCCTCCATAGTACGCAAGGCATCTCTCAAAAACTCTTCCTGTACTTCACGAGCATATACTTCATCGGTATCGGTGGCGGGGCCTTTTCCTTTAGCCTGATCGTGGACAGGTCCCATCTCCGCTAGAGCATTCTCAACGGATAGAAGAGACCTAGCAACATCGGCATGATCAGGATCCACAATCACTCTTCCTACTACGATAGGTGGGGGGGCCATGTTGACAGTGTCGTGTCCGATCGGTGCGTGACAAGGTTTCAAAAAGTCTAAAGCTCCCCAAACAGGACACAAGTCAGCGCTGAAGCCCGAGATAGCGAGACCAAAGTGTAAGCGTCGATTCAGAAGATAGCTGCATAAGTAGAGTCGGATATCTGTACAACATATGAATGCAAAACGAATCCGTAAGATAGGCCCACGAGCAGCATACAGTGAGTTGTCACAATTTGAGGAAAAACATTTCATTCAAGTTGTCAGTCGGCAATTGCCGACGTGTACTCAATATTCAATCCCATATGACGAACCCCCCCTTTTAAATTTAATTTCCAGTTTGAACTGTGATCATCTGTGGTGACGATGACCTGCCAGACTCTCTCTATTATTTTGGCGTATCTATCATTGACCGCATACTCTGTGATGGTCCCCATTGATACCAGCCTCTTTCTTGACCGCCCTACATTTCCTGTGCCACAACTGGTCCAAGTTCGAGATATCCTCACTCACTTACAGGACCCTATAATATCTACTGTTATATCAAGAGCAGCTCTTCCCACAGAACCAGAGCTTTACACTAATGATGGAAACGCTCTAATGTCGTTCATCCACAAAATAGAGACCCGCTATCCTAACAGATTTGCGTATGGGTCTATGGAATATCCCTTTACCCTCGCCTCCGTGGCTCCGGATATAACAACTTCCTTCAAATCCTTTCCAGGAGGAATATTTCATCAGGATACATTTACCCCCAACCATAACCTCTCAACTTTCTATCTCAAATCGCTCTTACCCCTTCTTGAAAATGTCAATCTCGCAACAGGAGGCATATCGGTGTTCTTTCATCTCTCAAATCATTCGTCAGTGGCAGACACGACCGCCAAATTCACCTTGGACGCACAATTGTTAGCCCTCCTCTCACATCGAGCATCCATTGGAAAACTTGTCGCCGAGTCCAAGTACGCTGCAGACCCAACGAAATTCACGCCCTTGATTGAAGCACAGGATGCAGAAGCAATCCGTGCACTCGTAACCGTCAAGACACAAGAACAGACGGTACTCTCGAACGCGGCAGATGCATCAACTGTACTCGCAGCTGCGTGGGGGACTGCACAGTTGGCACCTTCGATGCCCTCGACGTACTTCGTTGAGCGCGTTCAGGCAGCTGTTTCACAGCTTTATAGAGAGCTCATCGAAATTACTACGGAAGTTGAGGTCCAGTATCTGTTGGAGAGGTTGAACTGAATAGATTTCCGTCACAAGGCGTCCGTCATGGATGACATATATGTATATGGGCCGAGCCTCGGATATTAAGCGGAGCAGGTTGCAGGAATCGCATTTAAAGTGCAGATACTTATAGCAACCGGTCACTCCATCGGTGTATCAGATTGTGATTGATGCAACATTAATGGATCATATGTCTGACCCTGGCAGGAGAGCAAGTATAAAAGGGAGAATGGAGGAAGGGAAGCAATTTAAAATGTCTCTCCTCAAAGTGCCCTGCATCTTGCTAGTCTCGGTTGCTTTCCATGTTGCATTTACTCAACCGCATACCCTTCTCCCTGAGGAGCGGCCTAATAAGACAAGCAGCCGCGAGGCATTTTTGAACACTTTTATACGGCTTATAGCCTATCGAAAGGTATCGTGGAAGCCCTACAAGGTCACGACAAGCCCTGATCATAATCTAAAGGCCGTGTTTTGGATCGCAGGGCTCGTAGAAATCTTCAGCATCGTGGCGACTGAACTTCCGATTCTGAGTGGCAGCATGGATCCACTCGTATCGATGCCCTTTCCCAAAGCCACGTTTTATCTGACGCCACACTCTCTCCTCGGCATGACTCTCATAGCAACGGGTGGCCTCCTTCGTTGGGAGTGTTATCGCACGATGAAAACACTCTTCACCTTCGAAATTAGCATTAGGAAGAACCACAAACTTATCACGACCGGTCCTTATAGTTTTGTTCGCCATCCGGCATATACTGGGACGCTACTCGTTCACGCCGGAATGTATTGTTGGTATGGCTCGCGTGGCTCGATATTAATGGAGTCGGGTTTACTGGGGTCGACAATCGGAAGGGTTTCAGTCATGGCTTTTGCAACGATGATGATGGCTGTCCTCGCGGGATTAATTCGCAGGGTGCCGGTTGAGGATGCAGCCTTAAAAGAGGTGTTTGGAGCGAAATGGGATGCTTGGGCACATCAGGTGCCATTTGCAATGATACCAGGCGTATATTGACCTGGCAAGAGTGTTGGATGGTAGAAAGTAAAGCCCAACTTGTCAGTAAGTTCTTCCCACGCTTTTACGAAGCTGTCCTCGGAGAAGATTGGACCCAGTGCCATTTACATCATTAATTACTTAGCTTTATAGTAATTCCGTACAGAGAAGAACCTGAGAAGAAACCTGATGTCAGCCGCCGTGAACTCTGATGGAGCATGGCAGCACATGCTCCGTCTGCGAGTGGTCACCGAATAAAAGAGAGATAGATTCAGACGGAGTGGTCCAAAATGTCCTCACTCGTCCAAGTCCCATGTATACTGCTGGTTCCCATCGCTCTCCATATTGCATTCCCCCCAGCCGCATGTGTCCGAGCCTGTGAAGCGGCCCACCCACGATGGGGATCCACGAGGGGTTTGTGAATACCATGATCCAGCCGTTGGCGTGGAGAACGGTATCGTATAAGACGACTCGCACAGCCTATGTGTAGAGACTGACCCGAAGCTGCAGGCTGGATTTTGGCTTGCAGGTCTATTGGAAATTATCAGCATCGTGTCGGCTACTTGATGCCAATCTCCGGCCTGAGAATGGGTCCTTATTGTAGCCGGTACCCCCATTCGTTGGGAGTGGCTATCGTGCAATGAAGACGTTCTTCACCTCATCAGGAAGAACCTCATTACCACAGGGCCGTGCAGTGTTGTGCGACATCCGAGCTACACTTATTTGCTGGTGCGCTGTATTGTTGGTACGGCTCGAAAGCTTATGGGATCAGGGACATTGTAGTCGACAATCGAGGGATGATGGCAATGGCTCGTGGGCTTGATATGCAAAATACCCGTGGAAGATGCAGTATTAAAAAATGTGTTTGGAGTGAAGTGGGACGCCTGGGCACATCGGGTGCCATTTGCGATGATACCATCGAGCTAAGAGGGAAAGATCAAATAAAGACTATATGTATTGTAATTGTAACGGAAACTTAAAACCACTTTCTGTACGCGCCATCTAACTTACAGTGACTAATATTTCGTTGAAGCCCAACACGCGAATGGTCCTAAACAGGCTGAACAGGGCTGAACCGGTCTGAGATGGTGTGCCGCGATGGCGATGAAAAATTCAATACGTTCCAATTCGGGCAATGGGTCATCGGGAGAGGTGAGGCCTATGCGGAGCGTTCATTCGCAGTGGGAGTACTTGAAGTCGTGAGCGAGACATGGAGGGACATCGAGAGGGCCAGAACGCATGGCAAATTGATCAGCGCAGACATCTCTGTCAGCGTAAGGGATGAGTGAAGAGGGCGTAGATTTCCTGAGTATTTATCTGTACTCCGGCCCGTTCTTTAATTCCTTAATCCCTAAGTTGACGGGTTCCTCGAGGGTATCGTCAAGCTCGGCATGAGCGTATGTCAAGGTGGGTATGTGCCAATTTGAAGACGCAAGATCAATTAATGGCCATATGTAGACAATCTTTTGGATGTTAGGCTTGGTGGAGATGGCACTCAACAACACTTGTGCCAAATCCACAGGTCGCATTTTGGCTGGTTAAGAACGGCGACGGGGGGCGTCTCTACGTCACACCTCTATCGACCTTCGGTCTACTCATCATCATCTCAGGAACACTACTTGGAATGGAGTGTTACCGCGCTCTGAAATCCCTCTTCACGTTCGAGGTCTGGATCTGCAAAGATCACAAGCTCATTACGAGCTGGCCATATAACATTGTCCGCCATCCCAGTTATGCGGGAAT
This sequence comes from Blastosporella zonata, assembly GCA_018856295.1. NCBI lineage: Eukaryota > Fungi > Basidiomycota > Agaricomycetes > Agaricales > Lyophyllaceae > Blastosporella > Blastosporella zonata. Next base: position 10,487 of record JAFLHD010008995.1, read on the forward strand.
GCTGGCAATTCATGTCGGCATGTATTGTTGGTGTGCGGCGCGAGGTTGCTGGTTGAGGGAGTCGAACTGAACTTTTGTTGGGAGGCTGACCATGATCGGGTTTGCGACGTATGAGATGGGGGTGATGGCAGGGCTCATCGGTCGAAGACGCCGGGCTGAAGAAAATAATCGGGGAGCAGTGGACATCACGGGCACGACAAGTATCGTATCCGATTATTCCAGCTGTAAACTGAGAGTCGAGGAACGAGATGATGGATGGTGTTGATGTTTGGAAAGCAGACTCCGGAGGATAAAGCCGAGTAAAAGAAGCATCAACCAAGAAGATCGTCCAGGAAGTCTTCCATATCTTCTTTGAGAGTCTTCGGTGGAGGGAGAAATCCGTCAGGAACTGGAAGTGCGGGTGCCACTGTATAAGAAGCTACTTGTACACTTCTTGATCAATGAGGTCGAACATCGAAACGGTGGGAGACCAACCTCCTTTCTGTTCACGCCCAAGAGCCGGTTTTGCACGAAGGCGTTCTGATTTGGCACGAAAACGCGTTTTGAGATCTTTGAACGGGTTTGAATGAGAAATAAATCAGGAGTAGGAACCAATCGTACCCCAAGCTGCTTCAGCAGAAGCTTTCTCGCGACTCATTTCATCTAATTCCTCATTCCACTCAATGATTTCGACTTTTCCCTTCCTCGTTGGTCCGGCAGCACGAGGCCCTGAGCCAATATGGGCAAGCGAAGTATCAACGTCGTCGTCCTCAGTGATATCAACCGGAACAATCGATGGCCCAGTATCGGTAATCCTCTGCTTCTCGAGGAATGTAGACAAATCCACCTCGGGTTCTACTTCAGGTTCACCTATTTAAACATTAGTACAAGCACATCGTTCCAATATTTGTTCCAACGAACCATCCGATCCCAATTCCGGCTCTGGTTCAACGTATCGATCAGCGTTCGTTCCAAGCTGTCGCCTAGAGTATTTGGCTGTCCGTTCTGCAGCCTCTTCTTCGTCGAGTTCTTCCTCTTGTTCACCTTCTAAGATAAGCCGAGTGCCAAATTCTGCAGGTCGTCCGCGTCCACGTCCTCGTCCTCGTGCACGAAGATATTTCCCCAATCCACCGCGATTGCCTCGTCCTCTTCCTCGTCCAGGGGTTGCAGAGTTCTCCGCTAATGTGGGGACCTCCGACATGACGGCAGTATGCTGAGAGGGGTAGGTTTATACTACGTAAAAGGACAAGATGGGAACTTCGGCATCGTCCGCTGATCCGACTTGATTCAATACTTACAATTGATTCTTGAAACCATTTTACAGTGCTTTATTCGTGTTGAGTCAGTACAGACAAGATATAAAACTAGTGGTAGTGACGAGTACATAGGTAAGGAATGGGACGATTTCCGACTGTCAGAGCACCAAAAAGTACTTAAGGAACGACGCAATGGAGAGCCATGACGAATATATAATAAGTCTGAAGGACACCTTCAAAACACTAAATGCCCAATGTTTCCTCGAGGGAGTTCTCAGAATATCCCATGGGATGATCAGCTACAAATGGCAAGTAATTATAGCAGCTCGTGATGGAAGCAGCCAGCCAAGTCAACAGCGCCACAAAACAGACGAAAAAGAGGGATACAACGATCGCCACCTGTATGAGAAGGTAGATAATAAGAGAAATATATATGGGCATATGGGCCCGTTTGAGGAGGAGGTTCTGCTTCTCGGCGATGCTGGGCTCCTGTTCAGGCTCTCCATGTTCAGATTTCAACCATGATAGCGCCCGCTCCGTCGAATCGTGTTGGATACGACGTTCTTTACAGGGGAGAGAATGAGATGGGCGAAGGGGGCGGAGTTTCGCAAGAAATTCAGGAGTGGGTTCGTATTTTGGTGCGGGGGTGTACTTGCGCTTTCGAATTGAGTGGATGCGTAGTTGGTGGGAGTCGGCCCTAGTCATGCGACGCAATGTCCTCTGCTGGAAATGCTTGGAGTCAAACTCTGGTACAATCCTGGAAATGGAAGGGGAAGCCTATGATATTGTTAGAGGGGTGATGGTGATGGAGCCCGAAAGAACTCACTGGACGAGGGTTGAAAGCGGGTAGTACCATTCTCGGTCTCCGAACTTTGAGATTTCTAGGTATCAAAGGTTTATCTTTGATCCTGAGGAATTTTCGAAGCGCCCCCAGGATCTCGGCAGATAGACCAGCTTTAGCGACTTTGTTCTTGCTGGGGTGTCGGTGTGCTGCCGGGGCAATGGTAACCACGACATCTTCTGGAGGCGGCGTCGACAAGAATCTCCAATCCATTAAATATTCTTTGACTTTCTATGGGAGACCAGTAAATAGTCTGAGGAAATATTCGAGCAAAAAAGGTACATACTTTCTGAGCCCCGTGAATTGGCCCATAAATTGCAGGCTTTATAATCGAAGCGTCAGGAACTAATATTATACCATAAAGCTGAATGGCCTACATAGTCTTCCGCTTGACAATCACGTTCCTTGTTGAACTCCCAAACGTGTCGGCGTTCTTCATAGGCGTCCACGATCATCTGCACCATGTACAATGTTGGCATAGGATCAATCCTCACGCCGCGGAAACACAGATCGGCCTCGCGCTGGTACAAAAAGTTTGAGTGTATTTTCATTAGAAAAAACGTACTCTTGACACACCTTGGTCCAGCTCTTGTCATACAAACAAGGAGTAGGATGTTTGATGGTCTTCTTCCAGTTTCCATGAGAATTCTCTATTGAAGACACGAGAGTAGACGAGGAGGAGGAGGAAAAAGAAGCCATTAAAAAATAGCAGTATCGGACCTGAGTTCTGGTGGACAAGGGCAGTAGGAAGTTGGAGAGAGATTCGCCACTCCTGCTTTTAATATCGTGAAGCCTTACGCGATGAATCGCCATACTGTTTGCCTAAAATAGTAAGTGGTCCTCCCTGGGAACGAGATCTGCATTGTTCTCTCCAACGCCCAAGTCGCTTGTGGCCAGTGGAGAACGCTAAACGTCGCTGTTCTTGTCCATATTTGGTGCCAGTATCAATGTCAAGATCAATTGTGGGCCGGGGAATTCCGTGAACACTCCTTTGAAAGCTATCGTGGTAAGATTCTCCATTATAATGTGACCCCTGAACCTCTCATTTCCAATTCCTCACGACAACGTCTACATGCGGTATGTAGGAGACCCACCGAGAAGCCCCTATAATACAGGGAGATCTGACTTCGGAAACCGCTGCAGATCAGTATGATAGTGCGTACACTCGTGTCGCCAGCGTATATCTAGAACGGGTGATGATTTTGAGCGAGGCTTGAGGCTTTCATCGCCGTCAGGCACCCTTTCTGGCCTCCGATCTGAAAGCAAGAGACAAAGAAACTTTAAGCTGTACCCAAGGCCCGACTGGCATGCATTGGCCATTGACTTTTGAGCTCCTGGTATTCTTGTATGGCCCAGTGGTGATTGCTGAATCTATATGGGAATAACAGATAATTACGGCTTTGCTTATTGGTCGTATCCTGGAGCCTGAGGAAGAACATGTTTGCAACAACTCGCGCAAATTGTGGGAAACAATGCAAGTTAGTTTCAGGATTACGACGTTTACAACTTTGCCATTGCCTGTCAAATTTGCGCGATGAGGGTTTGAAATTTTGGGAGGAGCCTGTGCACCTCCTGCTCAGTTGTGTGTGTGTGTGTGTGGGGGGGGGGTGAAACCCTTGTTTTTGATATATTTGAGTGGGGCGCCTGACATCGCAATCATGTGCATATTCTGTTGGCGTGACCGTGCCAATGGGTTCAAAGGGTCTTGATCTTATCGCAACCTTGATCGGGAATTTACTTCCGTGAGCTCTGACTTTGGGGGAGGGGCAATCAATCAGGGTTGGGAACAAGTTGGGCAGGTGAAAGGAATTCCCGGGTATTCTGTCAAGGGACAATCTTTGTGAGAAGGATTACGAAGACCTGATGTTTCATTGGCTCGGCGTCAGCGAGTCAAACTCGGTGACCCACTGCTTTCAACGTCATATACATATATGCATTATAATCCATTATTGTTCCCCTACACAGGAGGCGTTCGAGGCTGTGGTGGTATAGCTGTACTGATCTTCTTCCCTGCCCTATCTTATCGAGGGGCTCTTGATTGGAAATTAACAACAAGGAACTATTTTGGGACCCGCTTTCGCTGTTAAGCTAGCGCGTTTCAGCGTTCCGCTCACCGACCTCTTGACTGTATTACAGAAAGATTAGACAATAGGCCTCAGTAGGCCCCTGAGTGATGGAGAAACAATTGAAGTGCTGAATGTGTCTCCTTGACGAAAGCCGGATAGATCCGATCAGCTTACACCACGGCTGTCCCTCTTGTTTGTGCCACATTCACTCACCAGTTCTGCACAACGCCCTGTGTCTGCCGTCACCGTCGCCGACGACGAGCACGCTCTTTAGCCCGAGCTCACCACCCGGCGAATACGACCGCTATACCCTGTTGCGCCCTCGATCGCAAGGTCTAGCAGCGCAGGTAGCCTGGACCATTCATCTGCTTCTCTAATCGCAGGATTGTACCCATATCATGTCTTACAACCAAGTACCTGTTGCCACGTCGTTGACGCCCAGCAGGCCAGCACCGGCAGCGCCACAACGGCGGGGGGCGGAGTCATCCCAGAGCTTGATATATAGTAGCAACGCGACCCTCGTGAACTCTGGGTACGGGCCGTCGTTCACATTCACCCCGTCTTCGCCATCTGCCTCGTCGTACAACTCATCTTACTCGGGGATTGGCGGTACACCGGCTCCAAATCGCAGCTCTGAGGCCGTCTTTAACTCCCAGCTCGTCAGGAGCGGCCCGGCCAGCATCAAGGAAGAGGGAACATTTGCGAGCTGGATCTGGAAGCTCAAGTGGCTCGTGCTGAAAGAGCAAACACTGACTATCCACAAATCAGAGGTATTTTAGCCATCGCTGCGATCGAACATGTCTGATTCGTCGTTAGCATTCACCGCAACAAACCGTAATCCTCCTGCGCGACATATCAAACATTGAGCGAACAGATCTCAAGCCGTACTGTCTACTTCTTGAAGCCAAGGACAAGCGGTACTACCTCTCGCTCAAAAACGACGAAGAAGTGTACGGCTGGCAGGATGATGTCTATTCACGTAGTCCTCTCATGGGTGTTAGTAACCCAACAAATTTTGTGCACAAGGTCCATGTGGGCTTTGATCCCGTGTCTGGTGCCTTTACGGCAAGTCCGAATTATGCTCTCAAAGTTACCGTACCTGACCCACCTTCATGTCCAGGGCATGCCAGAGCAGTGGAACAAGCTTCTCACCAAGTCTGCTATCACGCGCGAGGACTATGCCAAAGATCCACAAGCCGTCCTAGAAGTCCTCGAGTTCTACACAGATCATCAAAAACGCGAACTCGAAGATCTTAGTACGTTTCCCTCCCTTTCCTCCTTCCCCACACCCAAAAGACAGAAGAAGGACTAACCAAATGCATTCTATTTGCGTAGGTGCACCCGCGCGCTTCAACCATGGTACTGGTTTCGGCGGCATCGCAAAGAGTAGCAGTACTAGCAGCAGCCAGACCGCGGGTAGTACTGTAGCGTCCTCTTCCTCCACTGGCCCAATTGGTGCTCGCCCCATGAAGCGCCAAGAGAGTGCCCCACCTGGCCTTAACACCGACAC
>JAFLHD010008996.1:0-18198 GCA_018856295.1 Blastosporella zonata
AAACTTTGATTAGACAGTTGTCCACGCACGCCCGGAACTTTCCATCCTGTGTGCCAGGGAACCATTTAATAGACGACAGACATGGTTTAGTTGCGGTACCAGTGCCGTATACGTGTACAACCTGGTCCGCGGGAAATGGTCAGGTTAATGGCATAATCATGGTGGAAGTAGCCGTGGCTAAAACTGAGAATGTACCATTCAAAACGGGTGGTAAAGCCAAGCTCGTAGTTTGGGTCTTCCGATACAGCCACAACTGTCGTGGCATCCTCTGCGAAGAAAAGGGACGAGATATAGGAGATGGGGATGGAACAGCCGAGAAGATCGCTGGTGGATCCTTTCCAGAGGAACACTACTCCAGCCGGGGAGACACCAGCAACAAGTGCATCGTCCAGAGAAAATACGACTGATTCAACGACTGTAGATGCATCTTTGCAATCCAAAGAAGGTCGGATTAGGTTCAATCTAGAGTTGAGTCGCAAAAGAGGCAGTTTTCCGGCTTCCGTGTACGAAGCCACAAGATTGCCAGTGGGCGAGAGGGTGGTCCAACCCACTGACTTGGACATGGAATTGCCATAGATCGGATCGGTTCAAAATGTCTCTGTGGTACTATATCGACTGGAGCGATTGAGCTTCCGCGAGCCATTCGACTGGAACATTGACGTACACAAGCTGAAGAAAGATTCACAATTGGCGCGCAACGACATAGTCAAGCAGGTCAAGTTTTATTATAGCAGCGCTTGGAATGGTAGTCCCAGAAAACTAGAAAGAAGTGGATTTGAATGGGATGGTGACTGGTGGTTTCAACTTTGGAAATTCTCCTGGTTAGACACCACGTGCCACATGTTTGTTCTTCAAGCTTCAGTTGATTCTGGAACAACGTCCGGGATAGTACAGTAGGACCGAACAGCGTTTAGTGGATTGCAATCCATGACCTTCTAGCCTCAGGGAATTACCAGACCATGGCAGAAGTACTGATTCATTGTGTAATCTGCTTCCAAGACCTCACCATCGAGCGTTTTCGGTTTCTAGATTGCGGTCAGTCTCAGATCGACGCGTTTACGACGTGCACCTATACTGATTGTTGTGGAGAAGGCCACAGTTTCTGCACCGACTGCGTTTACACGTTACGCGAATGTGCTGTGTGCCGTCATACCATAACAAAATGGGAGGCACCACGTCAAATCTATGTCAACTTTGCCGCGACGGAACCCTTGGTTTCAAGGCCTACTGCTATTGTGGATGGTCTGGATATTATAGATACTAAAACACCTGCTGTCAGTCTGCGACGCGCTGTGAAGAAAGTGAGGAGCGCGGCTAAAACGGCGGACGAAAATACCTCAGCAAGTTCGTCCTTTGATAAAGTCTTTTCATTACTCACACCATATCAGAAAGCATTGCTTGAAGCTGTTACACGACTGGAGTCCGTGCTGTGCCCTCTATCAGAAGATCTCGAGCGCGAGAGGACAGAAAAGGCCGCCGTCGTGAAGAAATTGCAGGACCTAGAACGCAGGCAGGAAGAACTGAATGCGCTGCAGTCGCAGCTCGACGACCTCGAGGAAGATTTGCAGGACGAGATTGAGAACCGGAACGTCGTGCTAGCATCGAAAGAGGTGATCGAGAGACAGTTGCAAAGTGAAATGGAGGAAAACGTGAGGTTGAGGAAACTCAATGAAAAGTTCCACCACGCGCTCAAGAAACAAAAAGGGGAAGTAGAAAAGCTGGAAAAGGAACTTGAAGAGTCCAACAACGCGGTAAGTGGATGGTTATCCGTCGTCGCCTTGGACACGACACTGATATCTCTTTCAGAGCCATATCTTGAAAAAGAAGCTCAAAGTACTTACGAAGCAAACTGCAATATATGTACCGCGCGAACAAAACCCAGATGCCTCCCTGCACATCTTGGAGCCCGAGGAGGTACTTAACGTCTTAATACTTACTTTACATGAAGCAACTAATGATTTATGTAAGGGTTCAAGTCAGCAACCTAGTAAGAAGCGGCGTATCGCGAGATGAGTGATACGCGACAGGATTATAATATATATCGGCGAGTTCTCCCGTACTTTCTTCTCTCTCTAGCAATCTCGCACCGCGGAGGGCATCGATACATACAAGCATGGAACCATACCACAGGTCATTAAACACATGTACATTTAGAGCCACTGTAAACCATCTGAACAAACCACGAAGCCCAAATTTACCAGAGAAAGCCTCGACTTTCAGTCTGACAGCACGAACATCGCCAATACGATCTTCGAATGCTCGTCTTGCAACCCAACGTCGGCGATATACCCAACCTTCCGGACTTGCACCAGTGTCACAGGTGCCTGACCTTTCCAGAAGCGGTAGACGAACCTTTCGCTGGGATATAGACAACGGTTTCTGGTGTAGTCCCAACGATAAAATGACTCTTCATTATGAACGCGGATGGCAGGACCTTGGACGAACTGAGCTCATGCGTGCTGTTGATGGCGATTTCGCAGCTCGTGTAGTCTCCGGCGCGCCAAGAGAGCTGCACAAAGCCACGTCCCCCAATAAGCGGAGAAAGAACGGGCCGTCATTTTGAGTGCGTTACTCTCTGGGATGGAATTGTGAAACTGGGTGAGTTGGACTTTGAGGGGGACAGGCAACGAGTGCACACAGTCCAGGTAAGTGTCCTTAACGTCTCCTCATACTCCCTCTATCTGATTTGAACTACTGGACAGGGAATGCTCATTTCACTCTGGGCTGAGCGGAAGCACTAGGGGGGCTTGTTTAAGGTGCTCACTCCGGAGGCCACAGCTCCAACCGCTCTCCCCTATGACAAGGGTAATATGTCCTTTACAATTGAGGATGCGGAGACAATTATTGCCTTCTCATGTGGTGATTTTCATGAGGTCCTGGATGCTGATCCACCCACTGAATCTTCCAACGACAATGTGTGTCCCACTGCCAAGAGTCTTCAGAAGACGTTCACTGATATTTTACGTGCCTCACATTGTCCATCACACTCCTTAACATCATCTATGTCTGTATCATTACTCGAGAATTATGCTACTCCTCTGTATCTTCACACTTCCTGAAATTGTCTAACTCCTGTGTCCCTCTAGCATTTCACTCCCCTTGGTCTCTCTGTGTATCTGTGTACCACGTAAGTAATTTATAATTTCATTAATCCATATTGAATAGATTCTTTACCTGTGTTACATATATGTGCTTCTCAATAATAATAATAAGCAAGCGGCTGTTTCTGGCACCAATTGGCAAACGTTGGGCATTGAAGGTGGCGTGTTGCCTAAATCGGGGTATGTATTTGTGTTATTTCCTGAAGTCGTTAGCCTTAGAAATTTGAGGGTTTCTATATCCAGTTACAAGTTACTGTTAAGCCTCCCGCCCTCCCAATCACTATGTCAGCCTCAGACTCGGAATCCTCGTCTTCAGGAAGAGAAACCACACCGCCCCTCAAGAAAAACAAGGAAAAAGGGAAGAAGAAAGTCGTCCCAGGGCCTAGTGGATCTGGCAAGAATGAGGGCCCCGATCCAACTTGGAAGTACAAGCCTCCAGCTGGCGTTACTCTTCTCCAGGACGTGGCAGATTCGGAGGACTTTGACTGGGACGCAGTTGCGGGCGACGACGACATTGAACTGTGCCTGATTCGTATGCCGGAGAGTGTGTGTATCTGCTCTGTCTCTCCCTCAAGAATCTGTCGTGACCCTCTTTAAATGTCTAGATAAAACCGAAATACTTGGAAAATTTGACGCTGGAACGGTTGGTTTCCACTAAGAAGAGTGCACGAGCGGCTACACTGAGCCGTAAACACGCGACGTTCGATATATGGTCAGTTGGAGAGGAAGATGATGGAGGGATCGGCGGCGAAGAAATCAAGGCACTATCATGTCTTCTACCGCGTAAAAGCAAGAAAGGGAAACTATATCCTGGTAAGTATACGCCATAAGTATGCACTAGTTCACGGATCTAGCTAACACTCCGCTTTTCAGCACCAAAACCCATCACTCGGCATCTCATCGTTTCAGCTCAACCAGTTGTACCGACACCAGACCCATCGTCGACAGGACCGATACAGCCATACAGCAGACCACCCCGAGAAAATTATCCAAAGCATGTCTTGACCCACGCCTTCCAACCGTATGGTTCGGTCGGCGGACAGAAGGTGAATGCGGAAGACGATACTATGGACGTTGACATTCCTATAACGCAATCAACCGCACCCCCTTCCCCGACGAAGAATAAGTCGAAACCAGCAAAACCAGCCTCACCAGAGGTGGAAAAGACAAAAGGAAAGAAGAGGAAGGGCGAAGGAGTTGAGGCATCGGCTGAAAAGAAACCCAAGAAGGCGAAGACGGTTAAGGCTTGAGAGTTGTATATACCTAAGGGTGACATTGGCTTCAAGTTCTGTATAGACTTTACTTGGACTCTACACATTGGAGTGAAATGATACGACAATTGGCACACAAAACTTTCTCCTTTTTCTCTACTCCCTGCTCTCTTCTCCTCTTCGCCATTATCTCTTACTCCTTTCCACTGCCTCTTGTCCACATTGCCTTTCCCGTTCCCCTGAGTGGCCCCATGGCCAAGAGTTTATTTACTAATATTTTCTATGAATAACTTAAGACCGTGTGAAAGCTCGTGATGTCAAGTTGTTCGCAACCTGTTTCCGACTTCATCACGGCCGCGGTGGGTCTTCCAATCTCGGGAACACGCAGGTCATCTTGCTCTGATTCCTCTTTATTCGGAATCTGCGCCATAGGTTTGGCTTTGGGGAGCCGATTCTTGCGTAGGACCGACGCTGGACCAAAGTTAGCGACAGATGTCGTCCAAACTTCATACATTTCCTCCGGCGCCTCCATTCCAGTCTTCGTTGCTCAGGAAGGCACCGGAGTCCATACCATCGACTAGTGAGCTTGAACTGCTGCATGAGGAGCTCAAGGAACTTCGCAATGCGACCCTCAGACGCTCGAAGAAGGCTGGGGAGGATCTCAAGTCTATTGAAGAGTCGATGCGGCGCATGAGGGACAAGGAGAAGGGAAAGGCGAAGGCGGTTGACAAGGTTAAAAGGGAACGTGACTGTACGTGCTTTTTGTTGTTGTGCGGAGAATCATTTCTGACATTTTGAATCACGCTTTGCTTCATTCTTCTTTAATAAAATCAACCTTTATTTCAATGATTACCATCCTCTTTATGACCATGCCACCACCGAATATTATATTTGTTTCCAAATGTAATTCTACGGCAACCATATGCGTAATATTGCGACTCCCAGTTACGCCGCAATTAGAGGCCGACGACGCTCAATCAGTCGGTTCATACCATGGACACGCCTCCAAACACCGTCTCTCATCTCAACCAGTGCCCTCGTCAGGTCGCTCTTCTGTGGACCCCCGCAGTAAATCGTAAGTCTGATCGTGTTTTGTTTCACGCCTTGCTTAGCTTTTCCAAGTGCCGCCGACGAGCTGAGGAAGAAGAAGAATAAGCGGAAACGCGAGTTTGATGAGAGTGACGTCGAACATGGTAAAATTGAGCCACAATAGCAGGTCACGTTTCTGACGCCACCCTAGATCTTCAACGCCCGCGCAAACAAACGCCCCCTGTGGCGGTCCATGTCCACCCTCCTCCCCCTCCTCCGAAGCCTCAAAAACCCGTTGCTTCCTCATCTCAACCACCACCCAAGGTTTGCCTCATCATTGCCTCATCATCTATCCCAAGCACCCACTGACCGGCACCCAGTCCCATCCCGGGGCCGACTTTACGCTTCCGCCATCACACTCCCTCCTCACACCCCGGCCCCCAATACCACCGCCCCCAATACCCGGGCCAAGCAAGCCCACCGAAGTCACGGAAGACTTTAGCAAAAGCAAACAGCCGTCACAGGTCACAGTGACGACGTTTTACACGAGCATCGAGCCGTGGATACGGAACATCCGCGAGGAGGACGTCGGGTTCCTCGAGCACACGGGCGATGAGGTTGAGCCGTATGTCCTCCCCAAGCTTGGGCGTCACTACCTCGACGTATGGGACGACCAGGACGCAGGACGCATACCGCCGCTGGGGGAGCCCACGCATTCGTTTGCTCCACCCGCACCAAAGTGGGATCCGTCGACGCTGACCGAGGCGGATTTGTGGACGGAGAGCCACGGGCACGGGCCGCTGACGGAGCGCGTGCTCAGTGCGCTGCTGCCGATTGCTGATGCGGGGTGGAAGGGCGTGAAGGCAGCGGAAGACGCGATGGAGGGTCGGCCTGGGGGAAGCGGCGCGGCGGCGGCTAAGAAGGAGAGGCTCAATGTCACGGATTTGGAAACTCGAATACGAGATACTATGCGGTATCATGGGCTTTTAGACTCAGTGGTATGTTCCCCCCCAGTATTTGTTTATGATCCTCTCGGCTTACTTTGCCGTAGCCCGATTTCTCGAACAAGGTCGACGACCCAATCGCGACTGCGCTCCGCCAGGCACAGCGGGAGCTCAGGAAGGTCGTGGCGACGAACAAGGCACGAAAGGAGCGGCTAGTCAGCATTGCGCGCGATAGGCTGGGGTACCAAGAATACCTCGAGCTGCGCGATTCCATCGACAAAAACATTACGACCCTCTACACCAAGCTACAACGGAAGGACGCCCCGAAGGTCGTGAAGAAGAAGAAGCAGAAAGGCGATGCAGCTGCGCCCGAGACGAATGGCGTTCCCGTTGTGCCTGGACCCTGCCCTGCCGCTCTGGGCTTTCACACGGACGACGACATGCAGCTGCATATCAGCGAGCAGCTGAAACCGCTCGTGGAGACGCGTAGGCAATGGGTCGACACGGTGGGGGCTGTGTTTGAGCAGAAACAGCGGGAGCAGCCTGGGCGGATCTGGGGTCTCCCGGAGGAGAGCATTTTCCGGGGCATCGATGAGGAGGTTATGGAGTTGCTCAACCACCCGGATACGGATCGACCACTACGGACTAGTGATGACAAGGGCAAAGGGAAAGCACGCGATGATATAGATGTAGGGTAACCCCTGCGTGTGGTGATAGTCCTCTTCTTCTGCTTTCAGACCTTTCTGTCACCATTTATTTACTTTATTGCCTCACTGCTCTGCTATTTTTGTGTACATTTTTTACTCGATCTGCCTCCTATTGATCGACTTTCTGGCCCGTGGACATTCTCCTCACAGTGTAAAGAAAGAACCCATGTCCGGAGGCAGATATAAAGACCAGTGGCAAGAAGTTATCACCACGCACACGGACCAAAACCGCAGCTTTGTCCGTTGCAATCCGACCACTTGATGAACGTTCGTCGGATAATGGATCACTAGGATTAGTGCCTGGGCATTCACCGTCTCCCGTTTCTTTCGACCAAGTGCATAAGTTTGCTTCGCGTGGCATAAGTAAGCCACTTATCTATATAGCCCCGCATATGGATAGGTCACCTTTTTGAATGTTTAGGTTTTTGTACGTTAATATATATGACGTACTTATTCCGTCTCACCAGAAGTGGTGCTTATGTAATGTCATTGAGTCTCCAGTACCACTTGGTAAGTTCTACGTGTATGTTTCCCTTCCAACTCAAAGAATCCGGTATCAAGCCGCCATGAACCCCAAATCGCCTGGACAGTGCCACAGTCTGCTCGACGATGATATAGAGATGAATGGTCTGCGCAATGACCACCAAGAGCAGGGTCCACGTCCCGTCGAAAATGATGTAGGCTTCCACGACGATGACCACGGAGATGACAGCGAAGAGGAGGATTATGATCTTCTGAACTCTCAGGAACACTATAAGGGCCCCAGGCAAATAGCAGTTGAAGTCTGGCCGCAGGTTCGAAACATTGTCATCGAGGTATGTATGTGTCACTTAGATTATTGGATACCGTGTCGTAGTTGACTGACAGTTTAACAGAGTGCGCCTACACTTCTGCTTACAACTGTCGGTCTTTTATTTACAGGAAAGCTTCTGGATTCAGTTTCTGTACGTGATAATCTGAGGGATACGCTGCGGAATACTCAAGTTCGCATTACAGCATTGGCCAGCGATGACAGAGGTCCATCAACTTATCATGATCATACCTGTTATTCTGAATCTCAAGGGAAACCTTGAGATGAATCTTTCGGCGCGTCTGGGCACAGCTGCCAATGTCGGTGAACTGGATGACCCCGTGCTTCGTCGCTCGATGATCTCTGGGAACTTGTCCTTGCTTCAGGTGCAAGCTGCAGTCGTTTCGTTTATTGCAGCGTGGATCGCACTCATCCTGGGTCTAATGCTTCCACATGCAACTATTGAGCCTGTGTTCGGTACGGAGTCCATGTCGCCTCGCCGGCCTATAGCCCTCCCAAAAGAAACCTACAGCACTTTCAGCATCCCAAAGTTGGTCGATCGAATCTTTTTAAACCAAGCTCCTCTTACCGATTTGCAGACTTGTAATGGTGGCTTCTACGGGTATGACAGCCGCCGCTTTGTCAAGCATTGTCCTCGGGTCGTTCATGTGTGCGCTCATCGTCATATGTCGACGATACGGACGTGATCCAGGTACTAATCATACTCTCAACTCCCTGCACTCAGTCTGACGAAACTCCAGATAACATTGCCCCGCCCATTGCCGCATGTCTCGGCGACCTCGTCACTCTGCTCTTCATGGGCGTCGTGTCTTCGTTTCTCATGCCGGGCATCAGCACGCCCATACCCTTCGTGTTCGCCATCGTCATAGTGGTAGTCGCCGTCTTCTGCTTCATCTCCACCGTTCGGAACACCCACGTGCGGCCCCTCATCTCCAAAGGGTGGACACCTCTTTTCGGTGCTATGATCATTAGCAGTGGGACTGGCATAGTGCTGGACATCTTTGCGAGTCGATATCAAGGATTCGCACTCCTCGCTATTGTTATCAGTGGTACGTCCCCCGGTTCCATGTGTTGTCCTTCAAAGATGACATAGGTCTCTTTTCGCAGGCTTGCCAGGAAGTGTCGGTTCTATCTTGATATCCCGAATATCAACGTCCTTGCATGCCGCGGATTTATCTTACGCGTCAAGCACAACACGCACGACCAGTAGAAAGCGTGACACATACTCAAGCACAGGGATCGCCATAGTGACTCTCGTCCTCATTACCCTCCCCATAGAAATTGGGTTCCTCTCCATTCTTCGCGGTCTTGGCTGGCTGCATCTACCCTTCATATTCATCGCCTTTTCCGCTGTGTTCTTCTTCCTCGCTGTAAGCCCTTTGTTCCCCTTCACTCACCGACCAATGAGCTCACCAGTGAACTCAGGTCCTTATATCGCTACTCCTCGCCCAGCACCTAACCAATTTCCTGTGGTCCAAGGACCTGGACCCCGATGTGTACGCGCTTCCTATCCATTCGGCACTCATGGACCTCGTGGGGCAGATCCTCCTTGCCATGTGCTTCGAGATCGTGCAGTATTTCACGATTATCCAGCCCGTATCCCCTAGAATCCAAATCTAGACTCCGGCGTCCTGATACCCCTGGGGACATCGGTTCCATACTGCTAGACGTGCTGTGGTCTCTCGGACAGTCCTATCTTATGTATCATAATTGGCATGGGCGCTGTACATTCTTCATATCTTATTCACTAAATTGACAAACACACCCACACTCTCTGCGCCGTTCCACGACACCCGTAACGATCCCTGTCAGGCATTGTAGGACATCGAGAAACCTCTGAAGTACGCGTATTGGTCTGTCGGCGTTGCATAGCGAGCGTCGTGGCCACCGAAGAACGAACTGAGAGAAGAACGACGTGAATTTAGGTGTGCATGAGAAATGGCGTACTGGGTTGACTCTGCTTACCTGAAGAACAACCCTGTGAACCCGACGGGTTCGCCCTGGGATTCAACCGATACCATTTCGCCGTCGTCATCGGCCAGGACGGAAGGCGGTGCTGTTGGTTGTGGATCTTGGGCTATGGACGTGGAGGGTGTAGCAGCTGAAGTAGAAGTGACTTGGATAGCCCATGGGTGTTGAGCCTTGTTCCCCTGCTGCACTACTCCACCCATGGGCGTAGGCGCCGGAACAGGGCCCTCGGTCTGCGGAGATCGTCCTAACAGACCACTCAGCAGCGTTCCCAGCAAATCTCCGAGTCCTCCTCCCCCTTCGCGAGTGGTGGTGGTGGGAGCATGGCCCTTCTTGGAAATGGAGTCTCGGTAGAAGACGTCGCTACGGTCGATGACGCGTTCGTCGTTGACGTCGAGGGTGAAGCACCCGTCCTGCTTGCCGGGCGTGTTGAGCGTCACCGTTTGCCGAACTGTCGTCCATGCGCCTGCACCCCATGCGAACGACCCACGACCTATCGAGAACCCATACGTCGCGTCGCACACAGATTGAGGATCCCTGCACAGCTCTTCCGTCTGCTTCTCCTTCGGTGCATACTATATTAAGGGTCAAGCGTCAGCCACCCCATCGCTTTCGAAGGAAGATAAGAATATAGTCAACGCACAAGGTACATCTCCCCCTTCCCCTCTTTGCGCCACATGAGTCTCGTGCTCCAACAATCCAGCGCCTCGTTCCCACCAGAGCACCCAGCATGTCCTCCATACAGCCCGGGCATCTTCCCCCCGAGGACCCAGTTGAACTCTGACGGGAAGAACACACTGTACGTGAGCGTCACGCTGCGCGCATCCGTGAGGTCGAGTGGCGTCGCGTAGAACTGGGCACCGCCCACCGGGCGCTGTGCAGGGTTGGCGGAGCCCGCGGGGTAGAAAAGTTGTATGACGGATCCGGATTCGTCCCCCCATGCTGATATTGCTTTGGAGCCCGGTGCGGAGGCAGCGGCCATGTCAGCTGGGATGCCTTGGATAACCTCGAGGTTCTGTTTTCCTGAAATAGTGGAGATGTTGAAGGCGCTGAGATCTTCCATTTCGTTGGGGGATTGCCACTCCGTCGCGGAGTCCCTGGAGCTTTGGGATGTGACCAAAGGAGAGGGGGCTGATATGGTGATGGTTAACGTTTCGGTAACGGTTAGTGTAAAGACTGTCGGTGGCTGGGGCGTCGGGGAGGCGTCGGGGGCGCTTAGGGATGTGGGTATGAAGACTTGTGGATCTGGGATATGTGGTGCTGCTGCGGAGAGGACAGGGGATTCTGTCACTGTTGGTTGTGGATTATTCAGCGCGACAGTGGGAAAGACGGCTTCTGGCATCCATATCGCAGGGACAGCGCTCGGTGAAGAAACTGATATTACCAAGGATGGGATCCCCGAAGACATGGAAGCTCTTGGGAGAGTTTTGTCAACCCATGAAATCTGTGGCTGACGATCGACTTCTTCGTTTTGTTCTTGGCTTGGTCATCAATAATAAAAATATCAATCGGATTAGACCTCTGGCTTGTTTCATGGCTCGGGCGCTGGCAAGTTGTTTATGTACCTAGTACATACTGTCCACCGCCCGTTGTAAAATTCTTGTGGAGGAGTATTCTTAGGCGAAGATCGTGTGCATATTTCTTCATAGTAGACCTCTTTCGAACGTGTTGTAATTCAAGGCGAACTACCATCTCTTCTTCGATCTTGTGTTGCCACAGTCACAGTCGGCCACGAGAGCGGCGCGTCGAGACCATAATCTAGCTCATGCATTCATGATTCATCATCCGACGTTGTAGACCCATTATCCCTTCGATGCTTTCTTCCACATCACTCCTCTGAGAATGGCGTATTATGGCCTTGGTCATATTCTGCTGATACTGACGATGGTGTGTCAGGCTAAAAGCGATCCGAAATAACGTGCTGGCCTACGGCGTCGACAAAGTCTAGATCGCAGATGTTGCCTTCCGTGTGTGCAACCGGGTGATCATGCGGCTTTTAGACAATGTCAAATGAACATTGGCTCGTCACAGGGGTGCTCGAAGGCCGCTTGTTCGTCGTCATCTCCTTTGGCGACGAGGCCTTCGATGATAGCCGCGAAAATCTGGAGAAGCGGAATATCTCGACACCAGCTTGAGCTCGAACGACTGAAGAGTAAGTATTTCATATGGCCCTGACGCGTTCAATTTTGACTCTTGGTGAGGCGACAGTGGCGGCCGTAATACTTTTGTGTGTGATATACGAACTTCGATGTCTATTCCTTTCATGGGTCCGCCTTTCACGATTACGATGCTTATCGCTTCTTATTCACTTGCCGTACATTTTTTTGATGCCTGTTAAACCCCTATGTAATATGGCAGGTATTGTGTAAATACATATACGGGGTGGCCCTTGGCACGGGACTGCCGCGCGCGGGTCCAGGAGCATGATCTCAGACGATCGATCTCACGCTGATTCCCTCAGCGCTCAGCTTTAAGACTACTTCCTAACTTTCACTTTGCATCCCAACACTCAAGCGTTCATTGCTCATGCACTCATCTGCTTACCCGGAGAGCGGACCCTTGTTGCCTCCAGCCTGGAGGCTTTGATTTTGATATCTGATATATCAAATCAAATGCCATCAGCATCATATTTAATATTGAAGATGACCTCCAACTCTGGTACGCCGATCCTGGGACTTTGAGACTGGACATTTCCTGCTTGGGGCGCAGAGATTCACCTTTTAGGAGTTTCTTGTACAACCCGATGGGCAGTGGCTGGCCTGAAGACCACTTAAAGTAGCTTGGGGCGAGGCACGAGACCAATATCCATATCAGCCACACCCATTTGTGATCCGCTGTCAGCTGTACTGCACTGCCAAGAGTGGTCAGCGCGCACTGGGGTGCGCATGTCTATATTGAAGCAACCATGAACACAACGCCCGCATTCTCCAACCAACCCTACACATTCAAAGTTGTCGGCCATGCTGGGATGCGCACGACCCCTGATGGGTCCCTCATCATTAAACCTGCATTCCCCACTGAATTCCAATTTTATCAATCCCTCGTGAAGGATCCATACCTCGCACCATTGCGCCCATTCATACCCAAATTCCTTGGAACGTTGCCACCAGATTCCCCTGGTGCAGCAGACGATGCTCCTCAGTGGGGCGGCCTTCCTATACCACCTGGTCGAACCCAGTCTTTGATCTTAGAGAATCTTTGCAATGCATTCCACCAACCTAATACCCTTGATGTGAAGCTCGGCACCATGTTTCACGATGCTATGACGGATCCAGACAAGGTACTGAGGATGCAGAAGACGTCGCGTGAGACGACCTCGCTGACGACGGGGGTTCGGCTCACCGAGTTCCAGGTACGATGATGACGACGCCCATCCGCATTGGTCGGAGAATCTGTCGGAATGTGCTGATGGAATACATATTTCAGGTTTATGATAATGCAACGTCAAAACCTGTATGCACACCCAAGTCCTATGGTAAAGCAATCAATGAATCGGGATTAGCTCATGGGTTCGCCCAATTCTTCCCAGTTCATGGCGAATCGTTATCCCTTGGCCTTCCTCGACACATTCTGGTCCCCATCCTCCGCGGAATACGAGAGTCGGTGGCACGCATTCGCGACACTTACGCCCAGCTTGAAATGCGCATAGTTGGAGGGAGCCTCCTGATTATGTATGAGGCCGATTGGAGCCTAGCCGAAGAAGGCCTCAAGCGAACGCAGCCACGGCCATTGGGTAACCACAAAGAGCAGAGAACCCATGGTCGCCTTCCTTATAACGTCAAGCTCGTCGATTTCGCCCATGCTCGAGTGAGTCCTGGGTCAGGCCCTGACGAAGGAGTTTTGCTGGGGTTGGACACGATGCTGAGGTTGCTGGATGGGCGGATTGCAGAATTGGGTAAACCTTAGGTCGGTAGGCGAGGGATACTTATTATAAGGAAAGCCAACAATTGATGCGGAGATTCCCATACCAGATGCACGCTATGGGCTACATACTGTGACTTCCTTTTGACTTTTCCCAAGTACTGTAACCCCGGCCAACCACCTGAAGCACGTTCCGTGTTCCTTGGACTCACTTAGACGTATTTGTCAGATGTCGATAGCTCTTGTTCTCCTCTACGAGTACTTAGGCTCTTCAATGCATTTCGAACGTGTCCCAGCACAGTATATATAGTCTTGATTGAGTCTTGATCATCATTGTGATTAAGCCACCCTGTACTACCTGCAGTGGGATGCAAATGCTTTGGCTAGCTGAATGTTTCTTTCGACCTTGAGGCTCTGATAATTCCGTAAGGTTGTCTTGTGGCGTGTTGTCACATACGCGATCGGTCATTTCACGTGCGAAATATTTCAAAAATACAGTAGGTTACTGCATACATTTTTCTAGTGGTTCAGTCAGAGTCCACGTCATCATTGTAATTTAAACCCTCTTGCTCCCTCGAGTATTGTGGCGGTATAATGACAGCAATACGCAATCCGTCCTCGAGTTCGCGGTGTTGATACTCTAGTGCCAGGAGCCGTTGCCTTAGGAGAGTCACTTCCTCCTGCACCAATCCAACAGATCCAACAGATCCAATCGTATCCCCTCTTTCCAGGGAACTGGGGTTCACTGTCGCAGGGAGGGACATAGAATAATCATGTTCCATCTGTGCTTCAACTTGTTTGTTAGCAACTCGTTCTACACAAGTACACATCACGTCCGTGAGTATAAGGTATAATGAAACAACAACGGATTTAGACGTACCCCGTTTACCTGGGTGCTGAGTATATAATTGATCGGGGGCATATGGGATAGCGGTGGTGAGCAGTAAACGCAACTGGCGTCGACGCCGACGCCACCAGCAAATAAAAAAGGCGGCTAACAAGACTATACATGCAAGGATTCCTCCAAGCACTTCGGCAACCAGTTTTCCCACAGGTCCAGGTTTTTTAGTGCCTCCTTGCGACGGGCCAGGTGCTTGACTCGGACCTGGTGTAATCAGAGTCGTAGTTGAGACTCGTGATGAGTTACTAGTAGCGCTCGTGGGTAAGCTCGTCTGCACCACACTTTGTGGACCTGAACTAGTTGTCGAAGATTGCGAACTTTGCGAACTTTGCGAACTTTGTGAACTTTGTAAACTTTGTGATATGGAAGCGCTTGCCGATACTGTCACAGGGAAAGAAGAGGTGATCGGATCCACCGTAATGATTGAGAGAGTATGAGCATTCAAGATTGGGTTTAACTGAGACCTTGAAAAATGTGAGCATCCATTGTGGGTGCCAATATATTAGCAAAAGGGCCTACGTGGTAGTGATTATTGTTGTCGTAGATTGAACGGGACGTGGTACAACGTGTGGAGTTTGCGCTGACTTTGTAATTGTAGCACCCTTGGGCACGACTTGGACTGGGTTAGAAGCGATGACATCCTTGGTTTTCCTTCAGGTACTGATCAACTTGTTTGCTCATAGAGTATCAATCGAATTGTCGACTCACGAGTCGGAGGCTACCACGAAGCATGAAGCTCTGAAAGTATGTTAGTAATGATGATGAGTAAAGTGGGTTTACTAACTGGAGTATTAAATCACCAGGAAGTGTACTCGGTATTGTTACAAAACGTGAAGAAGATGCATCCGTGTCGATGCTCGGTTGGTTGAAGATGATGATGCTCGGCAGGGTTTGACAAAAACCCACTTGAAGGTCAAAAAAGGTTGGATCCCTCGGCGAAGAAGTCCAAGAAATCAGTAAAGAGTCCCCAGGAAATGTTGAAGGAGGGTTTGAGAGCTCCAAGCCCACAGCCCTAGAGACCAAGCAGAAGGAAAGAATCCTGTAGTGGGGAAAGTGAGTGCTCAGTAATGTTCAGGGTGTCAACCACGAAGCTTCTTACATTCGAACGCTAAACACACCTCCCCTGCGGTGTGGTCCCATATCGAATAGGGGATCAGCAGATTACATGTGGTGCTGGTTTAATATGGGCAATGGAACCAGTGTTTCAGAGCGTGCTGAACGGAATAGATCTGGCGATCAAGAAACGACCATCGATCCCGCAACGAACGACATGGAGATCTGTCAACTAGTCACCATACATGGATACGACGGTGCAAAAGGCGTAGAAGTCGAGTAGAAGGTATTTTCCTACTGGAAACAAACTCCCTCAAGTTCACCTCAGGAAAAGTCTTGCAATTATCGCGACCCAAGCCTGAGGGTGATCCAAGTTCAAGTCGAGGGGCGTGAGAACAATCACCGTATCATAGACTGAGGCCCATCGTCGACCTTGGTTATAATCATATCTCAGAAAAGAAGTGTAAGTGATATGTTGTCTTGGAGAGACGGTGTATTTAAAAAATTCTATGCACGAGTTCTGGGTTGGCTCCCGGATCAACACTCCTGTTATTGGCTGATTCCTTGGCGAAAGACTGTTTCATTATACCGATTCTATAAACGGTCATCCAGGACCTGTCCACTCTAGTGTCCCATGTCCACATGGGCAATATAAAAGTGGTCGGCACGACAAACTTAAATAGCTTCTTCGGCTCCATCTTGACCTGTTTTTGCATCCTCATGACCTTGGTTACGTTCAAGCTTTATTTAGTACTGCTATCGGAGCTTGGGTTGAATTCCTTTGGAATTCCTTGCTCCATCGCTGACCATCATGACCACTAATGACGAGAAACGACAAGAGTCGGCAGGCCGTTTCTCACCCGAGAAAGACACGGTCGAGTTCGCGGATCTTGCGCGCGATATCGATACAGGTGAAATCAATGAATTGGCGGTGGTGGCAGAAGGAGAGGAGAGGACGACATGGTTTGTGTGGATACTTGTTCTTTGTTCGACTATTTCTGGGCTGTTGTTCGGTGCGTCAGCTCTCTCGCAGATCTAAATTTCCACTCAAACTAGCTTGCTCAGGATACGATACCGGTGTAATATCTGGAGCGCTCGTCAGTATTGGTTCGGACCTTGGGCCTACACAGTTATCTAATGGACAGAAGGTACGTACGGACTGCTAAAGCTGTGTTTACCAGTCATGGATAATTCACCTCCAGGAATTCATAACCTCTTCGACTACTCTTGGGGCCCTTCTTGGTGGCCTGGTTGCAGGCGTTCTTTCGGATTGGACAGGCCGCCGCCTTGTCTTAGGAATTGCTGATATTATATTCATAGGAGGCGCCATCACTCAAGCTGTCTGTCACAACGTGTGGAGCATGGTATATCTCGTCTCGCTCTCGTGAAATTTTGTTTTTAAGCGCAAAAATAATCAGATTGGTGGTCGCTTTCTCATTGGAGTTGGTGTAGGCCTTGCAGCATGCATTGCACCTCTTTATATCCAGGAGCTGTCACCCACGCGCCTCCGTGGCAGGATGGTAGTACTCAAGTGAGTGCATTTCATCTGCATCATGAGATCTAAAGTTCTAATGCCGAGCTTAGTGTCGTTATGATCACCCTCGGCCAGGTAATCGCCTATGGTATGGGTGCTGGTTTCGAGAACATCAACGGAGGTTGGAGATGGATGGTCGGCCTTGGTGCCGTCCCGGCAGGAATCCAGTGTATTCTTTTGTTCTTCCTTCCCGAGAGCCGTAAGTTTTCTCCGTGTATTTTTGAACCCTTGTCAACTTTTCCGTGACTAGCGCGTATCCTCATTCGAAGAGGCAACATGGTCCAGGCGCGTACCATCATGTCGAAGATTTATACCTTTGCGAAACCAGAAGAGGTCGACCTCAAAGTATGTGTCCTCGCTGAAACCCTCTTCACACGATACTTATTCCTTCCCAGGTCAATGTGTTGCACGCAGCTGTACAGAAAAGCATCGATATCACCAACAATACAACATTCATCCAACGATTCAAGTCTATGGTCTTCGACCCTATCAATCGCCGAGCCCTCAGTATGTTCTTTCATCTTGTCTCTCTCTCACGTGTAACCTGATCTGAGCTGTAGTCGTCGGCTGTGGCATGCAGGCGTTCCAACAGCTCTGCGGTTTCAACACCCTCATGTACTACTCCGCAACGCTCTTCAAGGAAATCGGCTTTGACCAGCCCACCGCCGTCGGCCTCATCGTCTCCGGCACCAACTTCATCTTCACCCTCGTCGCGCTAAAGTGGATTGACCAGATCGGCCGGAGGAAGATCATGATCTGGAGTGCCCCAGGAATGATTGTCGGCCTGACACTTGCAAGCATCTCCTTCCATTGTATGTCATTTTCTCGAACTGAGAACTTGCCGTTATCTGTTGTCTGATCATGGGGGTTGATCGTGATAGACTTGACGCGAAAGACTAACGGTAACCTAGTCGATGGGACACAGTATTCGACGGCGTGGTCTGCCATTGTCCTGTTATCTATGATCATTTTCGTCGCATCATACGCGACCGGACTCGGCAACGTTCCCTGGCAGCAAGGCGAGCTCTTTGGGCTCGAAGGTTCGTCTTTTCCTTGCTTGATCCTTTCCCGGGGGCCG
>JAFLHD010008998.1:4408-19517 GCA_018856295.1 Blastosporella zonata
GGGCAATGTACGCACGTTCTTACTTTCGTTTCCGGTAAGCTCTCGGCCGGTAGGTAGTTGAAACTGTTGTACAACGTACATTCACCCAACGGCCAGTACTCAGCTGGTAGTAGGTTGCAGTCGACCGTGAATGTCGATCACAGTTTCGGAGGCAATATCAAGCGGCGATAAAAATACATAGTCACCATATTGTATCCCCTTCCGCATAATGGGCCATGATGAAATTCTTCCAGTCTGCGGTATATCACATCTTGAACTCTGACGACAACCTTCAAACTCCCCTTGACCTTTTCTACACTCTCCGTAACGTTTTATGACCTCGACCGCCATCCTTGTCCTTCTACTTTCCTCACCAGCTCTATGCTACGGTCATGGCAGCAACCACAGACACCTACGTCGCGCTACCTCTTCTAGAAAGGTCCCCGATCAAGGATACTACAATCCTTACGATACTGGCGGAAGCCTCTTAACGGTATAGTGTTCACCACACACGGAGAATCTCGGCAAACTAATGGGACCCGCAGCAAGTACTTAACACGTTCCCCGCGGGACAAGGCGAACCAGTTAACACCATAATATCCGGTAAATCTGACGATGCCATCCTCGTAGACTCTGAGCAGGACGGCGGCTTGAGGAACTACTTTGAGTGTGTTCTTGCCCGGTGCTGTGACTTGTGAGCCGTGTGCTTATATGGCCATTGTTAGGTCTCTTGGGTTCTCAAGTGAATGTCTTGGACAGAAAGAAGCTACCAGCCAAATGGTAAACCTCGGCGATGGAAATGGATACCGTACGTTTTTGACATATTCAGTGCTTGATTGCGTCATATTCACCCAACCCAGTGAACGAAACGGCTGTTATTCGGTGGGATTATGGTGACCCTCAACTTGGTACCTGTAAAGAGACGGTGCAAGGAGGCGACCACTTCCGATACTGGGTACAGGATGGTTCTCAGGCGAATAGGTATGTCTGGTGTATGTTCTTCAAGCGGCTCATCGCTCATCTTGCGAAGTGGAGCAATTTTCATGGCCGTGTCATATGAACAGCCTCTTGCCGGTATGTTACCCCGCATTATTTCATCCAGCGATCTCATCTTCTGATTCTCAGAACAACATGATATCATCCCAAACGGATACAACCTCGGCCGGTACGAAGTTTCCGAGTACTTCCCTGCGTTTGCTTATACTCCGTTATCGTAGCGACTGGCTCATAGGAAACATAACCCAATCTTCAATACCAACCTTAGAGTTGACCAACACGTCAACATATAGTGGCTCGACCTCTGCTAACGGGTATACATACCAAAGCGACATCATATATGTTTCGGGACTGCTTGCGAACACCAGCTACGGCATCAACCACAACCTCACTGTGGCCGTTGACGGCGTCAACGCTGTAGATGGTCTCGTCGCAGTATTGACGGTGAAGATCACCGAGAAACCCACCACATCGTCAGTTATTTCAATCGAACTTCATGTATGGATGTGATGCTCATCCCAACTTCAGAGGCGCCGTCGGACCTCCACCCATACATATATGGCTTACTCTCCCTTTGACAGGCCTTTTAGTAGCACTGCCTCTGCTCGCCCTTTGAGCTCAACCTTCTCTTTATATGACATGATATTACTAAGTACCTTCTAATTCGATAGACTCACTAGATATACACCAGTGACATGATTGTATATATCCAAGTCATACATTGTACACATCTGTATCCATCGAATACATATCTATCTATCAAAACTTCAATGCAATGTTAATTTAATAATTGCTGTAAAACTCAGATACCATTACTGATGTAAAGAGTTGCCTTTTGGGGTTTGATCTCTACCAGTTGTCGCGACAATGGATCCTTTGTACTTTCCCTTCCACCGCCACTCTATTGTTCTCTTTAAAGCTTCTGGCTGGCCCTCAACGCTTTCTTCCTTAAAACAACATTTCCCCCATCATGCCCTTGAAGCCCAGCAGATTCATCATTGTCGACGATGCTACCATCCAGGACTCTAGCGACGACGCCGACATTCCTCGTTCCCGAAAGCGCCCAAGGACAGACGGCGACGAACCCCCAGCGCCAGATTCGAGCCCCCTCAAACAGAGGGTCAAGACTAGCACTCTGCCAGAGCTTGAGACTAAAGGACGGGCATCGCTGCGGGCAGACTACGATGGCACTGAAATACTCATCCACGACCCCCAGTTCTACTTCGAGGACGATTCAGAGGCAAGTTGCTTCATAAGAGTCGAAAAGATCGTATTCAAGGTAGGAGAATCATTCCTCCATGCTCGACGTGTACGGAAGTCGAATAATGGCCACAGATTCATAGCTACCTTCTATTTATGTCGAAGTTGATGGAGATGAGGATAACTGGTCGTGCAGAACCAACTACTGGGCGAGATCCACTTGAGCTCTTTGGTGTCTCTGTGATAGAGTTTCGCGCTCTTCTATGGGCGCGGTATGCGACGTGAGTCTGTCTAGTGAAGTTGTTGAATAAGCTTTTATCGACGGTATAATATAGTGAAGAGGAAGCCAAAGATCAGCCACGAGCACTCGATGACCTCGAGCGTCTGCTATCGCTTTCTACGATCACGAAGACCTTGGAGTTTAGCCGGCTACACGACTGGGCAATTGAATCGATGCAACGCGCCTTCTCATCTGACGTCTCCCTCGTTGATTCATGCTCTTCCGCAGTCCTCACTCGCGTTATCGAAGTCGCTGTTCAATTCAAGGCGAAAGACCTTCTAGAGGCTGTCGTCTCCAAATGGTGTGACCGTGTGCGGCGGAAAGACAGCCCCGCTGTCCCTGCCATCCTCGCTGCAGATGAACACAAGCTCGAAAAGCTCAGAGGCATCGCGTACTACACACACCTTCTCGAAGCGATTGAGCAGGCACCACCTCCAACAGACACTAGCCCCCTCCAGATCCTCGCAGACCCGAAGCTTAGCTCGAAGCAGCTTAACAGGTTGCTCTCCGGCCATTTGGCTCTTGTCAGTTTCAGTGAGCGCTATAGGCGGCGGGCGCCAAAGCTGGAGTGCGGAGAGGAATGCACGGCCGAGGCTCACCGGGCGTGTACGCTCGTGTGGAACGAAAGATGGTGTGCGGCTGCGGGATCACCGAAGGTGTTTGCGCTTTGTTCCGCAGATATCCTTGGACTAGTGGGGGAGATGACTGATCGGTTGAATGGCGATGGGGAGCTCGTAGACGGGCTTACAAAGGCGTGCAGATCGGCGGGCCTACAGACTTTGAAGCAGGGCTTACTTGAAGCTCAGAAACAACTCCCTCAATATTTCCTAGGCTGCCTTTCGCCACCCAAAGACCTCCCGTCACTTTCTTCTAGATACCCATAGGACATGGTTTTCGTTTGATGTGTATACCCCGCCGCTTTTTGTAGCATAAGTCAATTCTGAATGGGATAATGAAAGTGTTGATTGTTTTTCGCTATTGAAGGATGAACGTTGAAGCTTGGAGACTTGTAACAATTGAGAGTGGACCAAGTCACCATAATTCCGTAAGAGCTATATAATACAAGATAAAGTATGAGAATCAAATATGTTCATGTTCTATGCCTTCTCGGAATCCGTGTGGCTTCTATCCTCGATCGGCCTGTCCGTACCAATGGCATTGACACTTCCCTCCTCCTCGTCCATCTTGTGGAAGAGCCACCAGATGGTCGCAGCGGTAATGACACAGGCGCCTCCGATCCCAACAAATGGCCAAATCAGGTTGGGGTCTGAGAAGGATGGCGAGATGATGAGGACGAGTGCGCTGGATAGGGAGCTCATGAAAAGGACGATGGCAAATACAAGCCCCTTCATGCGTTGAGGTGCACGTGTGTACGCGCTGGATGGATTACAGTATCAGTGTTTGCCAAAGCAAATATACATATAAAACCGTACATCTCGTAACTGGTGATGATGGTGAGCAGCTCCGACGTCGCGGGAAGAGCGTACAGAGGGAGTTGTGCCCAAACGCTGAGTGGTGACACGGTAGTTCCAATCTTGCAGCTGGTGGCGTGGTACCCGCAGGGTGACGTCTTGTAAACTCTCCATTGCAGCAACGCACCGACAAGCATGGCCGTGGCACCGAACAGATAACCAGCGACGACTACGGAAAATTGTTGAATAAGTCACCCTCAGCATACGGTAAATATTACCGATACTTACTGCGTCGAATAGGCGAGAAGTTGATCCCGATTTTGCGTAGGTAAGGGTACACCTTAGGGAGCGAGGATTAAACCATTGAGATATCGGCTTCAAGGCACAGCACATACCCCATAGTTCAGGATAGGCGCCATGACGATAATCGTGAGAGGGTTGAAATTGGCAAGGAGGTCATTGGGTGCGCCATTCGTGGTCAGGCTTCCCGCCTGGCTCGTTGTGATCGTGCTCAGACCCCCATCTGCCAAATAAAAGATGGGCAAGAAAGCGCTATTGTGATGTTAGTGAAGAGCGGTGTGTGAGGACAGTGAGCATGGCGTACAAAAGCTTGCAAGCCTTGAAGGTCCGCCTGATCTCGTCGACAAAGTCATCATCCCATTTCATCCAGCCAGCTGCTTTGCCTTTAAGACCTCCGTCTGCCTCGATTGTGGTCTACTTTCGGGGTAAAAAATCATGGCCCCAATGTGCTCGCAAACCCTTCCGACTCACCGGCTTAGCAGAATTCCAAAAGTCGTCCCCGCCTTTCCAGGCCTTCTTGATACCAGCTCTGGAAATGAGGACTTGTCCGACCCTGAAAGAATCAGCGACGACAGAGCCCTGGGGCGGTAGTTTAGTGAGATTATTGCGGGTTATGGCGAGGACCAAGGGCATGATGATATATATGATTAGAGGGACGAGGTATGCGAGCCAGAAGCCAACGCGTTTCTCGGCGTCTGGATGAAAAAAAAAATCAGTCTAAGGATCGATTATATCGTGAAAGCACCTAACATGTCGTGCCAACCTTGATGAATGCCCCGACGTTGATACTCCAATAGTAGATCTGGAAGATTAATATGTTATCGGTCTTTCTATATTTGAAGACACAGAACGTACAAGCATGATATTCTGTGTTGTTACACCAGGGTCGAGGATTACTCTTTCACCTGTCTTCAAGGTCGTAATTCGTTGTGCATGAATTGGGGCCTGATCGGCCATGAGGGGTGCTACACTTTTTAGAAACCACATTTAGAATCTGATGAGAGATGAGGCAAGAGGACATACGAAGCCTTGATTAGGCCAGTGGCCCCAGCTAGAATGAGAATAGAAATAATGAAAGGCACTATAGCGTGTCCGCCGTGAATAATGGACGGTATACCAGCTGAAAAGAAATTAGCGTCGTGATCAGGGTCCATAAAGAATCAATCACGCACCAACGAGAAGAATGACGTGAGCCACAGCTCCAACAGCTGTTCCAATAACAATTGTTTTGTACTGTCCATGTCAGGGGCGCGAAGATAAAGATTAGCAGAGATGCGCATCGACAACAGTAGGACTCACGCGACCCCATTTCGTGTCAGCAAGAATTCCGCCGAGAATCTATAATGCTTTAGTCGGCTTCCCATAAACAGAGGTTTGAACATGCATACGGGGAAAATGTCTGACAGAGTCACGCGTAAGTATAAAAGCATCGGGAAAGATACGAACGACTCACAAGCAAGGAAGCTGAAGGTAGTCGTAATACCTGTAGCAGCCTTCAGACCAAGGCCCAAAGCACCCGGCGTTAGCTGGGTTCCAGCAGGCGTGGCACCAGCGCCATTACCACCGGCGGGTAAAGGCCGCTGAATAAAGTTGTTGAAGACTGTCACTTGGTCAGTGACGCGAAAAGAAGCTTGTGAAGAAGGCTTACCTCCGCTACAACCGTAATAACTTGCTCGCTCAGCTAAGCATGCGTCGAAGGTTAGTCATAGATAGGGTTCGCCAAGATGCCAAGAAACGGACCAAATTCCACAAGGGCAATGGCGTACGCTGCCCATGGCACCGGAGCACTGACGAGCCTCAAGGTAGCTCGTTCCTCGTCTGTGGGCAAGCGATTTGGGTCGTCATCCTCAATTGAAACCGTAGCGATATCGTGGGCGTCCTTGACATCCTTAATGTCGTTATTATAACCTCCATTAATCTTCTTTTCGTCCAGAGTAGGGTGAGCTGTGGAATGGTAAGAGAACTGCGAGATGTCAACTCCCAATAACGCACCCATTGAATGAAACCAACCACGTCAAACGGGGAAGAGGATAGAGGATACAAGGGCGTTCCAAGCTCATACTTATAGAGGCTCGCTTGTGTGCCTTCTCTAACGCAAAGCATCCGATACAATGGGCATATTCTTGATGATATCGCGACAAGACGTGCGTGTATGATGACATTGATGTGGACCGACCACGCGGTACTTATGCGATGACGATTTTAAGGAAATTTATTGCAGTCTTTGATAAATCTGGATCGCGCCTGCCAAGTCGATCATGGAGCAATAGCAGCGGGTTTCCAGTTCAGATACTTGAATAGAAACAGAGGGCTGACTGTTCCTGGCAGGACAGGAGTTGAAAGCGGCTCAAGAACGAGAACAAGCGAGCAACGGAGTATAATGATGGAACTGGATAGATAAGCAGTTTGTAGACAATCGATACTCCCATGAGAGCGATAACAATGGAGATACTGCCCTCAGCTCGCAGTTGATTGGAATTCTTTTGGAGATCTTGAAGATTCGAACAGTAAGTTGTCACTGAAACTACCTGCCATCGTCAGCCAACGATCCACGTAAGCGAGTGCGAAGACTACATACCCACAGATGTCTTCACGATGACTCTACTTGAACCATGTCAAATTATATGCTCCGATTTTATTATGTACTGCAAACCCTCAGGGCCGAAAAGAAGGACAGGTCGGATCTTTCACCGCTGTACTTATGTACTGTGGGCTTGCAAGCGAACAGTGGAAAGTGGCGTCATCGCAAGAACGTTATATGCGAGAGGGGTCGACGAAGGGTCGACGATGATGAGTTCAGAATCAGGTTCGAAGAGATTTGATCATGGTTGGTCAATCGAGGCCAACCGTCAGAGCCGAGGACACTCGAGGTCGAGGAGGCCAGAGATGTCCACCAGTGACCGCCACCACTCGCGATCGTCAACCCGCGTCACTATCAGTGTCCGGTTGATGGACTGATGAATCTACCGGTGGCATGTGTAATGAAGTTCGGCTTCTACTTATAGCTGACCAACTCAGTCATCAGGGTTTGCAATCGCCATGGTGCGAATCGCGTCGACTTACCTCGCACAGGCGCTCATTTTCTCCACTGCCGCGTGTGCTGCCAATGCAGCATCAAATCCCGACATTCTTCGCGTTCTAGGACCTCAAGGAGTCAATCTCTGGAAGTTGGAAAGAGCTCAGGCAACTCAGGTCTCGAAAGAGTCTCTCAGTTTTGTCCTCCAAGGGACTGAAGGCACTCAGGGTGTTAGGGACACAGGGGATTTCGACGCTCGTTGGTTTGAGCAACCTTTAGACCACTTTGACAAGGGGTCTAAGCATACGTTCTTGCAACGATACTGGGTGAATGATAGGCACTACGTTCCTGGAGCCGGTGGCCCTGTCATTGTCCTGGATGGTGGAGAAACCAGCGGCGAAGTGGGTGGGATGTCGCAAGTCGCGTGGAGCGTCGCTAACCGGAAGCCAACATTCTTAGGACCGACTCACATACTTGGACACAGGTATCGTTGAAATTCTGACGAGGGCTACCGGTGGTGTCGGCGTTGTATTGGAACATAGGTATTATGGTGAGTATCTAGTAAACTCTGGGGCGTGTTACAACGGTGCTCATATGTTGAACAGGGGCATCCATTCCAGTCGACAACTTCACAACCGACTCTCTTCGGTGAGTATTCCTTGACAGTTCTTCATTTCAGTTTATCTGAAGATTCAACAGTTGGTTGGACAATGAACAGGCTGCTGCAGATAGCGCTAATTTCATGGCCTCAATCAAGTTTGATGGCATTGAAGAAGATCTAACGGCACCCAACACGCCATGGATTTACTACGGCGTATGAACTAGGATTCGCATAAAAGACCTCACTTATGGATATTATTTCACACAGGGATCATATGCAGGTGCTCGAGCTGCTCACATGAAAATTCTATACCCGGAACTGACGTACGGATCCATTGCTTCGAGTGGTTCGTCTGTACTTGTAATCTATCCAAATTCATAGCTGACAAACGAACTTATCAGCTGTTACCCATGCTGCTCTCTCCAACTGGGAATACATGGAAGTCATCCGACGCGCTGCGGATGAAAAATGTTCATCCCATCTCGAAAATTCTATCGTTACCATTGACCACATCCTTGACCAGCCTCATTTCAGGAGTCTTCTCAAAGGCCTATTCGGTCTCAAGGATTTAGAACACGATGAAGATTTCGTATCGCTTCTCACGGTGAGCTCAATGTGGCCATAGTTAGGCGCAATTACTCACGATACATAAGAGTCCTTTGGGCGAGTGGCAATCGAAAGTCTGGGGATCCTTCGGTAGTACCGCATTTGACGACTTCTGCACCGCCTTGAATAAGCTCCCCGGCCACTTTAGCGCAATGGCAGCGGATTTGCCATTCAATGACCCGTCAAGAATGATGTCTCTCGCTGACGGGTTGAAGTTGGATTTCTCAATTTTCAATTATGCGAGCTACATCAAGGAGGTAATCATCTTTACTCTAATTCGTATCATACTGCTTAACAGAACGATATATTAGAATTACGTGTCAAAGTGTCCTGACAACAAGTCAATTGAAGAGGTCCGTCAGAGCTATCTGCACAAGTTACAGTCCTCCTGAATCTCCCTCCTTCAGTGCTTCGGAACTTTCAACGATTCTCAGTATCAAATTACCACTCTCGACCAAGACTGGCGCTTGTGGCAGTTCCAAGTTTGCACTCAGTGGGGATATTTCACCGTTCGTCAACTTCGTGTATAGGCGGTATCAACTCTAACCCCCGCATGCTCTTCCTCCTTTCTAGACCGCCCCGCCGGACCAGAATCAACCGCGTATTATCTCTCGCCGATTGACCCTCGAGTACGAGTCGAAGATTTGCAAGCAGGTACGTCCCGAGAATTCCGTCATACTCTTCCGACAACTACTCATTACCTCCACGTAGGCTTATCCTCCCGGGAAATACTTCTCCGTCCCTGCTCTTCCCAACATCACAGCAGTGAACGCCCTGGGAGACTTTGACCTTGCTGCTGACCGTCTCGCATTCATCGATGGAGAAGGTTTGCTTGTTTTTCTCTGCCATCGGAACCACACTTATGGTTAATCGTGATAGTGGATCCTTGGAGGCCTGATACCCCCCACAGCCAGTTCTATGCAAAGGACAGAGCTGATACCATTCTTCGCCCATTCAAGCTTATACCCGGTCAGTTCGCTTTTCTTTCCTCGTACGCTGTCTCAATGCAGTCTATGCAAATTAGGCGCCGTGCACCATTGGGACGAGTGGGGTCTTCTTGACCTTCAGGACGAACCCCCTGCGATTCAGAAGATTCACGGAGAGATGATAGGTTTCGTAACTGCTTGGTTGGAGGATTTTAAAGCCCCCGGGAAGAACTAGAGTTTCAGTTCTTTTGCGCGGACAATCATTTAAGGGCAGACTTGGACAGATTCTATGTACTCGGTCTATTCCCTATTACTATTATTATCACCTTTCTCCCAGTGGATGATAATAATTCAGACGCCGCAATAGATAGTTTTTGTAGAGCTTGAAGACCCTATATACTGTACTCACGACGACACGACGGTCTCGTGACAGATGTTTGATGTTATGTGGGTGTTTTGAGTCTTCACTCTTGTTAGTGAACATCCATGTCGTCGTCGTCGCCACGCAATTTCTCCTCTTATTTCTGCCTTTCTACGCCTTTATCGCTGCAGGTCCCTGTTCAGTCATCCCCCGAACCTGCTCCCCTCGGTCGACCGCTGCTTCCAGCCAACTTGATCCACTTTTTAACCAGAAGTGTCATCTAACCCTAAGTTCTCATAGGTCATTGCGCGTCCAGGTTACGCTTTGGGACCCAGAGACTCATCCCCAGGCAAAGTAGCAGCCTTCGGAGACGCATTGGTCATTGGGTTGAATCTTTTTTGCACGTGGACGCCGTCGTTTCAGCTGTCGATATCCAACCATTTCGCCCGCAATGAAGTTTCGAGTGGAACCCACATCGCATCTCCGGAAAAGTGTCTCATTCCGCTCTATGAGCCTTCCGTCACGCACAGGCCTCGTCTGCATCACCTCGGGACCCCTGTCGTATTTCCCATTGTCCCCTCATTCATTCCGCATAAAGACGTGAAATGTGTGTTACTCTCTGTCGTCCTCGCTAGGCGCTCTGAGTGCATCATTTGCGTCTTGAACTCGATGATGGCAATTGCAAATATAGAAGCAGGGATAGGTGACGCCGGAAATACGCAGCCCTTCACTCATACAATGGAAGGCTCCGGAATGGGGCACCAGAGACGCGTCGCGGGACTCTATACGGGGTTTCCGCTTGATATCGAGTGGGCTACGCGCAGTTGTAATCGGTCATACCAGCAAAAAACCGTCCACTGGGATTCCGCACAGGCCTTCGGGCCCAACTCCCCAGCGCTACTACGTTGTGCACATCAGATCCCCAATGCAGCTGCCAACCCGTCACCATGGGATGGATAGCACGGTCCCAGCACGAAGCTTCCGCACAGGACGCCAGTGACCTGAGTCGCACGACTCTTTCCCTGGGTGCTTCGACAGGGAGCCTCAAACCCCGGTGCCTTTTCTGCAAGATTTGGAGCGCCGTGGGCAGCTGTGGTTTCCCTCGCGCGCGCCTTCGGGTGCTATGCTGAGTGAAGCCTTAGAAGATGTCCAGAAGCGTCGGCGAACGCATCAAGATCTTCATGGCTTCGCGGTGGTCTTATCCCGAGGACCAGGGCAGGCGGAGGGTGGCACAGAACGTCGAAGGGAGACGCACAGGAAAGCATGAGAGCAGTTTGAGATTGCTGGCTTTGGCTCATGGAGACGCCTTGGCACGGCTCACCAACTGGCGTTGGTTCATGTCCGAGTTCCATAAAAACATCATCTTCGTGCATCCGATACGGCCGTTTTCGGGGCTCAGGTGTACCATAGTACCCCCAACTTTGCGCCCTTCTGGACAGGAAGGCCAACTACGATGGCCTTCGTGCGTTAATAACCCAGCTTTCACTTCGCGCATTTCATCAGGCGGTATGACGTGGTATCAAACTGGCCTATGTGTCATCCTATAGATGGCCAATCGCTACCCAACCTCGTTATTCAGAAGACTGGCGAAGACCCGTCCCCTTGAGCTTTGAAGCGCTCATCACCCGCTTTCCTACGGCTTGGTTTGTACCACAGCAACCCAGCGCAGCATCACCGACACCCGATCAGCCAATGAACCATGCACAACCCCCTTTCGTCCCTGCTTTCGCTTCCGCATGCATCGCGTTTGTACTGAATCTCCGTCCGCATGTTGGTTTGCCTACTCGGTGTTGAAGTTGCGGCTCCCCCGGGAGGTTCAACAGAGATTCGTTCTCGAGTTCACCCCGAGCTTGGCGCACACGACTAACTGCGACATGGGTTCCGTGCAGACGACTTTGTGTGTCAAGGTGGGACCTGTCCGGGCCAGGCTGGCTAGTATGTGCATGGGGAGGCCATCGGTAGCGTCGTTGGTCGCTGGATTACTTGCAACCATTGCCACGTACGAGGAGACAGGTGGTGCTCAGCGCGGATGTCGTTCGGGGCCGGCGAGCTGATCCTGTTATATAGGCAAGAGAACGGGGCTTTTGTGCACATTTAGGGAGGGGTGGGGCGGTCCCGTGTCTATCGACGGTGTGCGGGGTGGAAGGGAAAGCGGCCGGTTGTAATGGCTGGAAGCGAGTACCATTGCAGCAGGGGTTGGGCGAACACGTGCGGAGGCGTCGTGGCGGGGGAGACCAGCATGGTCTCGAGAGTAATGGTGGTACGTCTGAGGACATCCTTGGGTTCGAACCTTTGAGGGTGTTCGAAATGGTGTGGGCCCTGGCCATCTACCGACTGTATTGAGGAGGATGTTTTGTCCGATGATTCATGCCAGTCAATTTTTTCCACCCCTTTTGCCTTCGTGGCGAAATTGCCTTTGTTGATGGTGTTGGTTGCAACGGCAATTCAGGATGTCTCTTTTACGGTATGGTCCTTGTCTCGAGTCTTTTACCCTTGTGCTAATACTCGATGTCGCCTGATGGGCCTAGCTGCAATAACTGGGACAATCATGGCGCAAACGCGAAAACCATCGCAAGAGTCATGCCCCACGACACCTATTTAATCTGCGTGTTTTGTGAGTACTTCTATCCCAAATCTATTTCTAGGGACTGCGTAGTGCGCTGCATGACTATGTCTGTGCTCTGCCTTCTGGTCAAGGCTACGGCTTAATGGACCCCATGCAGAGGTGGAAGTAGATGACACTATCAGTTATAGGCACTCCTCTAATACGTGAGATACCCCATCAGGGTATAACGCCATCACTTAGAGGACGGACAAAATGGTAATTTAATTGTAGCAACTCATCGTCATCATCAAGCGACCTGTCTGAAAGAGTTTCGAGTGGACGTGAAGAGCTCTCCATCGAGGCGGGTTCGATCGGTTCACCTTCAGGACTAGAAAATGGTATATTGATTAGAGACTGGGGTCGAAACAATCTGCCCCCTTTGGAGTCCAGATAAAGGTTTCCGTGTGTCTCGAAGTTGACGATGAGTGATTCTGAGAAGGAGTTGGAATTGGGGGGTTGTAGCGACGATGCATTGTATAGCCTCTTGTCCAAAAGCGGGGAGCGAAGGTCGAAGGTTTTGGACAGGTGACAATCATTACCGGGTGACGCTCATCCTGCAAGCCCAACATGAAAGGCTGCTCCAAAGAATATAGCTCCGTTCTAGGATTGAATATTCCACTTTTGAAAAGCATGTAGCATTTGGAACAGGACGTCGGGTTGAATTATGCATCACGAGCTCGCGCAAACCGCGATGTCTCTTTTGGCGAGCAAGACGGAACCATCCGGACTCTCCAATTAAGGTCGGTGCCAGTTGCGAAGGCGGCGGAATTCCCTCCGGTCAGACGGTATTTCGGTCGAGAGGTGCAAGTATAGAAAGCCCTCTGTCCCAGCAGGGAACGGCTTTTTAACCTGGTCTACAACCAGATGAGTAAAATCCCACATTTGCTACTTGCGTTCTCAAGACGAGTGGGCATTATTCACCAGGTGGTCAACGTGAGTGAAAAGGGAAAGAGTGGCTTGCGCCGTACTGCATGGTCATCAGACACAGCCACCTTGCAACCACGAAATTGTCAAGGCCGTGGAATTATGAATATCAGCGTGCTGCATCCCGTTCAAGTCACTTTAGAAATGTAATGAACGACATCATTGGTATAAGTAATATTATCAGCAGCAACCAGTGTCGCGTGAACGCGCGCAAGTCTACGTGCTATTATAGAATGAAAGCAAAGAACACATACGCGCCTATCACACCTGCAATTACCCTAATTATTAGCAGTACGCCATTGGTGGCGCCTGCGTTATAGTGGGTGCCAGCGGACTGGAGCATGGCAAACAACGAGCCCACCGGTGTATGGCCTCCATAGCAGAGAGACTGAAATGAGGCCGCGGGTGAGCCTGACAATAGGTATTATCAGTCAAAGATGTACTTGTCACAAGAGGGCCAAAATCAAGGCTGACCTCGAATAATCCCCTGCAACCCAAACCCAAGAAGCGAAAGTATAATATAAAGGATAGTCTGGAAGAGGAAGAGGGGCAGCATAAGAATCCAGGGACCAATAAACAGGAGCAGACAGATGAATAAAGACAGATAACGGTGGTTTTCCACTATGGTAAGATTTCTTCAGCATAGAACAAGACTTGAAAAAAGAGAGGTTATACATGATTGGTTCGTCTCGTGTACGACGGACAGGACGTATTGCCAAATTTTGTCGCCATTTTTAGTAATGAAATGACCTTGTCCATAAATCGTCAGTTAGTGGCGAACCAATCCGCTGTTATGGGAGGTATGGCATACGTATCTGGGCGAATAGTTTGGAAAACCATTCAAGGATCGCGTCAATCACAGTGTCATATTGACCCCCGACTGGCAGAAAGTAGTTTGCGGCTTCAGAATAGGGAATAGAGTTGTATCAACTCGACACAAAAGTGTGTGACGTACGAATGTATACAGTCTGCGCAAACAGTCCTGAAAAGAAGTGAAGAATCCTGACAACAAGTAGTGGGAGATACATGGAGAAGAGAAGAAGTACTTGGTGTGAGGCCGCTACACGTTTTGAGCAAGGGGTGTGCTGGGTAACCTTAGGGTTCTGTGAATAAGTCACGACTTATTTACATGTATTTATTTACAGTGTTAATAACATGTTAATAACAGTTATTAACATGACCACCTCAAGACCCCTCCAAGAACCGTGTAAATAAGTGTGAATAAGTCCGAAAATTCCTACACATCATTTTTGTTAGGCGACGACAACATTGTACAATCAGAATTCAGAAAGGCTGAGAATTTTTCTTCTAACCTAAAATTGAGGGCTGAGGATGACAGTGGTGAAGAATCATCGGATGACAAAGATGAGTGGCATGCAGCGCCGACGTTGAAGGAAAATGTAACCACGACCGTGGAGCTTGAGGTGGAAGCAACGATAAACCTGGATTCCCTCGCGTTGATGGACATGATCTCCGAGACGCCATTGATAAACACGGTCACATCACCTATAAAACAGGCTGTTCAAGATGTAGACGCAGATATCTGGGACTTTTGAAAATGTCCCTGCATTACTTATATTACTTACATGTGAATAACTAGTTACATGTGTAAAGAAGTCCTTATTTACATGTTAATAACAGGGCTGTGAATAATGTTATTAAGTCGTGATATGTAACTAAGTCTCGGGGACTTATTCACAGAACCCTAGCTGGGTTTAAACTCCAACACCGGAGGTCGGTTTGTTAGTTAGGCCCTCGGGCTCGAAAAAAATGGAGGTCACCTGAAAGTAGGTCTTAGAGGGTGGAATTAGGCATAATAATTCATTCCTGGAGGCCATCTGGAGTCCATGTTTGCAAACTGGATGCGGAGCTTGAAATTTGATGTCCGTCCACTTACGTCTGC
>JAFLHD010008999.1:6576-19347 GCA_018856295.1 Blastosporella zonata
GATTATCTAACATAATAAACTATATCTATCGCACAATCAAATTTGGACGCCGTCAGAGAACACTGGCCCGTCCCTTTGTGTAAACAAGGTATGTGGTGCCGAACGGGCGATGTCAAAGCGTGTCCCAGCCCGAAGGGGGTCGCGCTCATCTCTCTGCACCTGGTTTATCGTCATCGGCGATTTTGATTGTGGAAGAATCGAGGAAATAAAAATGCAAGTGGCCACCTTTATATATAAAATATTAAAAGCTCACGGTCAGATGACCTGTGCACGGACCCCGTCGCGTCAATCGCGTGTGACTAAAGCATGTGATGTGATATGCCACGCGACAACCTCACTACCTAACTACTGAAACCGCCATGGATTTCGACGAGGACGATGATATTTCGAGGTTTGTGATTTCTCTGAATCTGGGCACCACTAACACTCCTACTGCAAGGGCTATCGCTCTCAGTCTCGAGGAGGCCAACAAGAAACGAGATGTAATAGAAATAGACGATGATCTTGAAGATGAAGAGGAAGCCCGATTTCAAGCTCAACTCCAACAAGCTCTGGCTACATCACAGGAACAGACAAAACCTAGTCCTCCGATCGATGATCCAAAAACTCAAAGTACAGCACAACAACCAGAACCTTTACCTCAAATGGCCTCTACGTCAAACTTTCTGTCCGAGCGCGCCCAAATGGAAAAGGAGCGTCGTGAACGTCAAAAGCGCCTTAGGCCGGACACAAGCTTTGGCGATCGCAACGGAGACGACGACGACGACGATGAACGGCCGGCGCAGCCACCTGCCAAGAGGCAACACATTTCATTCTCAGGCGTGCGGACTGGCAATAACTTTGCATCTTCGTCTAGCCAACGAGGTGTTGAAGCGGTCCAAACCGCCCCAGCCAGCTCTACTATCGATCAATTATTCTGGCATGGCGAACTTCGACAAACTGCCACTCAACATAGTGTGCCGAGGAAAGATGGCAGGCCTTCATTCAGGCTTACTGATATTTTGGGAAACGTATGCGCGGCTCCCCCCACCCTACTCAATAATCCTTATTCGCGACTGACGTCAATTATTGACAGAAATCCGACTTAGCGTTCGCTATCATTTCATCATATTCTCTAGATTTCGCCTGGATATACGAGTTCTTTGATCGTTCAGTTCCAGTTATTACGGTTGCTCAGCCAGATGCTTCGGGTGCAGCCAGTTTGAAGAATGTTCTACCTAATTGGATCAGGACGACGCCATTCCTCCGTGATGGGCGAGGTTGCATGCACATGAAGGTAGCCACATTTCGACGCTATTATCTCGGATCTAAACTGATCTGTACTATCTCTCATCCCCTAGTT
This sequence comes from Blastosporella zonata, assembly GCA_018856295.1. Classification (NCBI taxonomy): domain Eukaryota; kingdom Fungi; phylum Basidiomycota; class Agaricomycetes; order Agaricales; family Lyophyllaceae; genus Blastosporella; species Blastosporella zonata. The sequence continues at coordinate 7,919 of JAFLHD010008999.1, forward strand.
CATGCTCGTAAGTACCCAATTTGCCATAATAATCCTCAGTGTGTTTTATTATACTGATCCGTTCACAGTTGTTCTACAAGAATGGACGTTTGCGCGTTGTAGTATCTACCGCAAATCTTATTGCGTACGACTATCGCGATATGGAAAATGTACCCATGCATCACCCACAATCCTCATAATCCCACGCTTACTCAGGCCCCGACAGACTACTTGGCTACAAGATGTACCATTACGCGCCAAGCCCATACGTCGCGATCCCAAAGCCCCTCAAGACTTCCCGACCGTTCTTCAAGGAATGCTCCATTCAGTCAATGTACAGCCTGCGCTAAGGACGATGATGAATGATAATGTTAGCAATCTCACAATACTGTCACCCCCAAACTCAAACGCTTAAACCATTGTAGCACCCAGACCTGCCACTTAAATCTATAGATGAGCTGCGGATGCGTTGGGACTGGTCAAAGGTCAAAGTTCACCTCGTTCCCTCTATAGCCGGCAAGCACGAAGGATGGCCAAACGTCATAAAGTTGCGTCCTCAGTTGAATTTTTTTGCTGGGGCCCGAAGTTTTACGTGATATGGTCGCATCATAGGACCGGACATCCGAGACTCATGCAAGTCGTTCGAAGCATGGGACTGCGGAGTGGTAAGGGCAAGGGCTCCAAAGAGATCGGACTGGAATGTCAGGTATGTGGATTGATTGTCCATGTGAAGAATCAAACATGAATTCACCCTTGTGGAAAGGGATCCAGTCTTGGCATCTACACGACACAGTGGTTTAACGAATTTTACTGGTCGGCGCGAGGCGAATCAGCTGAGGATTGGTTGGATGGGCCCAGGAATAGAAGAGAGAAACTTCCTTATCCTCCCATTAAAGTCCTATATCCGACTAAAGCAACGGTTCAGAAAACCACGCTTGGTGAACAGGTAGGGTTCAACTCCTCGACTTTCGTAAGTCAAGGGCCGTAAACTAACGAAACACTAATTCAGGGAGGAGGAACCCTGTTCTGCAGACGGAGACAGTGGGCCGCTAAGAACTTCCCAAGGGATCATTTCTACGATTCTAGGAGCAAAGGCGGCCCCGTACTAATGCACTCCAAGGTCCCGAAGTTCTTTCCGGCGTTTCAATTGGGGGGGTGTTGATTTTTTAAGTTTACTTTCAGATGATCATAGCCACCCGTATGGAACCTTCGAACGCGAAGCCAAGTTCGGAAACGGAGGAGGATTCCGACGATGAAATCGAAGTCATTGAGACCGCCGTAGGGTGGGCATACATCGGATCACATAATTTCACGCCGTCGGCTTGGGGGAATCTATCGGGTTCCGCCTTTAACCCTATTTTGACCGTGAGTGCCGAGTTAGCCAATTACGACTTAGTGTCATGGTCTCCCCCCCAAACTACTTTATCAGATAGCCAATTATGAACTAGGCATCATGTTTCCCCTCAAAGACGAGGAACACGCAAACTTGGTTGCGTGTTTCCAGCGGCCGCCAATCAAGTATACTGGTGGAGACGTACCTTGGGTAAGACTTTGATCGCACAGTAACTTTTGCCAAGATGCTAACAGGCTACATATGTAGATCCAGGAGGAGTCTGTATATCATCAGGGCGAGTAGGAATGTTGACCTCGTGTTACAGCATATTTGGGAGGAACGATCATACGTAGCTTTTGCTATCTACAAGACCTCAAGAGGTCCGAATTCTCAGTATGATTTTAATGACCGACTGCGGGGGCCCATGATGTGACGTAGTCTTAGCGGCTTGGATGCATATCATCCCTAATCTTAATGACTTGTTCGTCATTCCAGGAGACAGTAATGATGAATCGAAACTAGGACGTTTCATGTAGTGTCCCTCGTGAGAAGAAAAGTTGGTAATTGAACTACATGTAGATGGTCACCTGTTGCCGGGGGCATTCATACCCTTTACCACGGCAAGGTCAGTAGGACAGCGACCCACAACAATTCCGCGGCAATCACCCGATAGGAAGCCATAAGCCCGTCGCGATTTGTGCCTGGGGGTGCGCCGCATTTTCGATATTTCTACATATGTACATACATACATACGTCAATTTTGATCGTTTAATGATCAGCGCAGGGGTGGGTAAGTGACAGATGACAGATTATTAGACACATTGTACTACGCCAAAAGTATTTACAATTATACGTGGAATATCTAAGTGATATGGATAATACACGGATAGGTAGGTGGCTACAGAATCGGGAAGGGGAAGTAGAGATGATTATACAGCTTGTACAGTATTAGTGGGAAGGAGCGTATGGTCCAATTATTGAGCCGACGGGAAGTCTAGAGTGGCTATATTTTGCTGAAACTATAAGTGATGGATAAAACGGCATTTGGTAAGTATGAATGATAGAAATCAGCGCAAGCGCTCGAAGATCTGATCGATTTGAGATTTGTATGTCTCTTCGACGGCCTTGCGTCGAATATTTCCTTTGGTGGCGGTCCTGGGGAGAGATTGCGGTGGTACAACGACAATCATGTCGGTGAGTGTGATACGCTCGTGGAGGTAGCGTCTTAGGTGGAAGTGCCTGGTCTTACGGATGATTTCCTTCTTCACCTTTTCAGGTTCAATACCTGAAACGGGTTCGATAAACATCACAGGCGAGGGGCGACCAGAGCCCACGACGACACATTGCGAAATGATGTTGCCGCACATGGCCAGTGCATTATCCTCAATGGCTCTAAGAGAGAGAGGTTGACATTCAGTCAGTAATCTTTCGCGTGATGATGCCATCAATGAGGCGTACTTTGTGTCGCATCGCAAACTGTTCTCAGACTTGATCCAGTCGTCGTCTCGACCACGAAATACGAACAATCCAGGGGCAGCCTCCTGAAACAGATCCCCAGTGTGGAAGTCACCATCTTCGGCTCTCAGCGAGACATGAGGGCAGTCAGGGGATTCCGCCGGTATGATCAATTCCATCATCCTCGAAGTTGACTGGTGGCTCACAGCGGTCTCAGGACCAACTGACATGAATCGGTAATTGAAACCATCCAGCGAACGAAGCAGGCCAGGGTTGCGCGCAGAAGTCCCCACAGACACGAGCATCGCGCCGCATTCCGTGCTTCCAAAGGTGTTCTAATACGAATCGAGATTAGGAGGGAAATAACTTTAAGGATCTTCGCGGATGACGCACCCGAAGCTTTAGTCCATTTTTGTATGCCCACTCTTCATCCTCTCGAGGCAGCGGCTGACCACTGTATAGGATCTCATCGAGCCCACTTAGCAGCGTCAACAGCTTCGGATCCAGCCGTGCTGCTTTCAGATGATTCGAGAGAAAGGCAGCAAACTGGTTCAGGCGGTTCAAGCCGGCGTGATGAATCATGTCGACTAGCTCTGTCGATGGAAATAGAATGACACTCGGCTGGATGACACACGACCCATGCTGGAGACTTCCCAAGAACACTAGAATGCCGGGCTTTGTCAGTTACGTGAGAAGCCAAGTTGCCTAAAAAAGCTTACTGAATGTTTGACCGATATGGCACATGCTTCCCCTGTGAGCATACATGAGATTCTGTCAAAAAAGATCGAATGGTCGACTTACATCCAAACGGTGACATCCTGGCGTCCAGGGGTTTGGGGAACACTGATCTGGTGCGACTTGCGGATGGCGGCGTCGAGCCAAGAGAAAGTGCAGGGGACAAGCTTGGGGCTGCCTGAGGTGGAGCCGCTAGTGTGGAAGATGAAAGCAATCTCGTCCTCTGATGGGACCGAAATGGGAGGCAAAGTTTCATCTGCTTCTTCAGAAGTGCTCAACGCAAGAGCTGGATGGATGGGAAGGACGCAATCGCCAAGAATATCCGCGTACGTCTCGTTGTGTATGAGAGCCTTGGCGTTGGCCTTCTGAAGTAACTCGTAGATAACCACCGGGTTAGGCAGCCTCAAGCTAATGAGCTGAGGGATATACCCGGCTCTTGAGATGCCGTATATGTGGAGGACATCTATGTAAGTGAAGCCCCCAATCCTACATCGCACGTCGTTAGACTGAAGAAAGACATCAATTTGAGGGACACATACCACAACCCGATAACCGACTTCGATGGAACACCGTCGCGCGTCAAGACGCGTCTCCAATGCCGAGCATAATGTTCGACACCCCTGGAAAATTCTTGGTACGTGATGGATGCCCAGCTATCTACGCGTCCAGACTCCAGACCCAGCTGAGGAACTTTGAAGGCGGGAGAGGAAGAGTGGCGAGACGCGCTCGACTCTAGTACGGTGAGGTGGGTCCTAAGCATGACGAGGACCAGGGCAAGGTATGAACTGAGAATCTGATAGCAAATGGTGGGGGTCTCTTATAAGTGTACAGATTAAGCCGTAGGAACAAATTGCGAAACACTTCAGGGCATCCAGGTTGTTGCCATCCGTCCCAAGATAGAAACTGAGTTGATAGGTGTCCAGCAATTTAATGGTGTCAAACGGCAGATATTCTTACGCCGGTAGGTACCGCCACTGCAAGCCACGCGAGTCTGGCCCGTTACCTCCGGCTGGGTCGGTAACCCCAGATGATGACTGGTGGGTTGCTGAAACATCCAACGGGGGCAGGCTGACCAGAGCTGACCAAACATCGGGGAAAGATTGCAGCCTAAGCTTTTTTGGTATCTTCGCAAAATCGTTAACTCCATCATCATGAGAAAATGATGGTTTGAACCTCGACGCACCTTCAGAAGGCCATGAACACAGGGTCATTGACGCTCGCGGTCCTGTCTACCGAACGCCGAGAAGCGCGAATTTCCAGGTGGCTGTACATACTACTAATACGAGTAAACTTGAACGCGGTGGTCGCGGGTTAAGACATACAACGTTAACCTTGGGAAGTGTCGCCTCATCGACAGCCTTGCTTGCGACGTTTTTTTGCACTCGTAGCAGGTTTATCGTGACAACAATTTGCAATAAAAAAGAATAAAGGGTGGCCCTATAGAGCAAATGAACAGTGATAAACCAATTGAGACTGATTCAAGTGAGCCTAATGAAATCTGGATGAGCATTTAGAAGGGATCTTACGATATGGGCCATCCTACTCGGAAGTGATTAGAACGAAGGGCAATCAAAGGACATTGCAATACATATGGCCAACTTGAATGCAAGTTGAGATCCCTTGAATTGAGAGTTCGGCATCTTCCGGTCCAACGACAGCTGAAGATCCTTTGCTGCGCCGTCGGAATATATATTGCCACTGCATTGCGTAGCCCTTTGAAGGACTGGCAACTTGTCAATCTAAACTGAGGGGTAGGTCATCTCCGCATGGACGTCACGTCACTTGGGGAAGCTATTTTGAGCCTTTCTGACCACAATCTCAACAGATGAACGTATATTGTGCATCAAGGTTGCATCAACTGCAGTGTTTCAACTAAACAAAACCTTCTTGGTCTTTTGTACGTGTAAATATCTTTTTGGGCAATATGATTCAACTAAACTTTGGATTTCAGCCTTTTGCAAGGTACCCGCAAGCCTCTATGGCTGACACGAGCCATTCAAAATCGGGGCCGAAACTGCCTCTATTCACAGAAATAGATTAGGGGATCATAATTGTCTTCCTTCTTCCTTCTTTTACTTTGATCCCTCTCGCAAGTCGAGCTTTTCTTTCGTCGCTCTGGAAGCCTTCAATCTTCGTGCTTTTGATGCCCGCTATGAGTTTTAACATATCAACGGAACCCACTGTCCGTCCGTCGTCGACTACCAAGGAAGATGGGCCAAATTTCTTGCTGGGGCCGACAGATTATTCGTCTACCTTCCGCAGCGTTCCGTCAGCTTCTCCCCATCAAGCGCGTCCGACGATGACCTTACAGCGGACAGCGCCGCAATTCGTCCAAACGAGCTCATCATTGAGTGTAGCGAGGCCGCCACCGTCAAGTCAGCCTCATATCACAATTCTTCTACCGACAGTATCTCCTGAGTTGTCTGGCTCGGCGGTACCCGCGCCTCTCCAAATTGTCCCTGTGACATCTGCTCTCGGGGTTAGTCCTGCGGGATCTGGCGGAGATATTTTACCTTCTATGCCGATATCGTCTATCTTAATCTTACCTTCAACCGCAACACCCTCAACGACCTCCGTTGTCACAATAACGTCAACGAGTTCCGCCTCGTCCTCGACTGTAGTCGCAGCAGCACCTGCCACGCCCACAGCGACCACAGTTACTGAAACCCCATCTTCATCTTCTTCAGCTATATCGGCATCAGACGCCGGAGCTATCAGCCAGGGCCACCACGCACCATTCTATATCGCAGTGGTAGTCGGATCCATCCTTGCGATAGGTTTGGTTGCCGCCGTAGTAGCCTGGGTGATTCGCCTTCGACTCCACGCACGACGGAGGCGCGAGAACCCCGAACTTCCTTGGACAAATCATCATACAGATCACGACCAGCTTGAGGCCGAAAAGGGTGCAACGTTCCACGGTCGGTCAATCCACAGGACAAAATCGAAGGATTTCAGCAGTCAAGATACTGTCCCCTGGGAACCTTGTGGCGACCGTGATGTTGGGGAACCAAAGCGCTCTAATAGTTATGTACATAGCTCTGGCAATTCTAGGCTGGCCGCCAATTCTGGACCGTACATGGAATATCAGCCGTACCCAGACAATCTCGCCTACCCAGGTCCCATGTACCACGGCCATGCGTTGCGAGACGCCTACTCGGAGAGTTTGGAAGGGCACCGAAGCCTCGCCTCGACTCTTGGGCCGTTGACGGTCGCAAACATGACACCAGGAGACGCTTCACCCGCCTCTAGTTGTGCATCGACACCTGTGACCATGTATACTGCACATACCGGTAGCACAAGCGAACACGCGGCTCAGTCTACAAGTCCAGCACCGATTTGTGGCTCTGACGACTCATGGAAAACCCTTCCTTTGCCTAGCCAAATGCAACATGTTGAGCAGCCGATATCTGAACAGGCCAGTTGGACTGCGTCACTGAGATCCAATTTCACCCAGGCTTTCAATGCGGTCGCCGCAAGTCTACCCTCCGGGGCAGCTCTGATGATCAAGGATACGGATGGCGATGGCCTTATTCCCCGACCAACTGGAAGCTCTCAGCGGCCATCGCTCTATTCCCTTTTCTCCAGGAATGACAGCATCGCTTGTAAACCTTGGACTCTCGAGGAACACGGCGACGGTACAGGCAGAGTCCTTTTTCATGACCTCGGGCCAGAAGGCTACAATCATGGAGCGCCCCAGATCTATCGTTCATCCGATACAATGGTCACACACCCGCCACAATCCGCGTACAACTTGGGATCGCGCTATGGAAGAAGGCCAAGGCAGCCCAGCATGCGAAGTTCCCTATCGAGTGCTAGTTCCTGCAGCGCCTATTCAACAACATCCAGCGTTCCTGACCCAAACTCGTCAGCCCCTCGACTGCCGGCGCTCGCTCGGCATAGCACAATCAAGTTGGATCCGATGGCCACGGTGTACGAGAAGAAGGAAGAGGACGATGCATTCCATTCGCAGTTGAAACGGCCTCACGTTGTCACGCGTTCATCTTCGTCTGGATGTTCTGTTACCGCGTATTATTATGGGGTAGATGCAGTTGGTGAAGAAGAATCAACGGACAGTGACGATGTGATGCAACGGACACTTGTAGATAGAAGGAAAATCAGAAGGGTGGTGTGATCGTAACAATTGATACTATTGGCTACATAGAATTTTTCTAAACACGAGTCTATTGCGAGATTAAGAGTTTGATGAGAATGAACAAACTATGTACTAGTAAAAAATGGTTGTAAATGAGTGCATGGCATGCTCTAATACTGCGCGGCGATTGATATAATGAGGGTAGTCGTACTGGGGGAGCAACGAGATCAGTTCTTGTGCGACGAACAAAAAGAGAGAAAAGAAGGCTGACCATGGAGGGTATCTTGTATCACCACGAGATTTTAGCTATGGGACCTTTCGGGAAGGTGCGTACCAGGAGCTTTCGGATCTCATCCATGAAAAGAATGCCCAATGCTAGTGGCAGGGGAATGAGCCAGAATTCAATAGGGACAGACGCGGTTAAGAACAGCCTCTGGATGCCAGGAACCTCTGTCACAAATATGGCGATCACAAAAGCAACGAGGGCGCCAACTACAATCCAGGGATTGCGGCGTTTGGCACGAATGGGATCCGCCTGGAGAATTGACAGCCGTTTGTTGCGAACGGAGAGAAGGTTTCCCCATTGCAGGATGACGATGGTCACGAAGTAGACGCACTGGCCAACTTGGTTGAAGTGGGTTAACTCGTCAGTAGTATATCCGTAGAAGCCATCGGAGTATTTCTCGAAGGCGAAGAACAAGGCATGAACAGGAATGCCGGCATGCTTCCACATATAGAGGAAGAACATGGCATGAGCCGTGACGGTCTCCATTACTCCGATGAAGAAGTATGCCTGGGTATAGATCTTGAGGTTGATGAGGTGGTCCTTCTGGTGATCGCGCGGAGGGAGTGTAAGGAGGTCGAATTCTTCTTTTTCCATGATAAGGGACAAGCACGGCGCGAGATCGGTGAAGCAGCAAATGATGATCATGAGGAATGAAGACAGCGGTAGGGGGACTCCAAAGTAAACGTTGAGAATGACGGGCCAGATCTCCGACCAGCTACCAGCGGGGAGCAGGTATGCGATGACCTTTTGCAAGTTCTGGAAAACGAGGCGCCCAAGGCGGATGCCGCCGATGATAGATTCAAATGATCCCATGAGTACCAGGTCCGAGGCTTCCATAGCGACATCGCTTCCAGAGACGACGGCGACACCGACATCAGCAGCTTTGAGGGCTGGGGCATCATTAACACCATCTCCAGTAACCGCTACGACATTGTCCCGGGTCTGAAGGGCGTTGACGATGCTGAGCTTCTGTTCAGGGGTGGTACGGGCAAAGACAATTTCTTCGTAGCGGGTAACAACGTCCCAGTGGCGCTCGGTGAGCTGGAGAAGATCCTTCCCTTCAAGGACCAAGCTTCGCGGGATGCGGTTGTTAATATCACGGCAGCTAGGCAAGGGGCCCTCAGGTAGCTCGTTCATCTGCTTGGTAACATCAACGAAGGAGTCAGGCTCAGCATGCGTGGTAATAATCCCAATTTGGCGACCGATAGCTGCTGCGGTCAGGCCAAAGTCGCCGGTCACCATGAAAAAGCGGAGGCCAGCTCTCCTGCACTCTGAGACGGTGTGAGCGGACTCGGGGCGAGGAGGGTCCATCAAACCAAGAAGCCCAACGACCGTCAAGCTCTCGATGGCGCCCGAGATCTCGGGACCAAAATCGTTTGAACCAACCGCGGCGTATGGAGTATAGTGGCGCATGCAAACGAGGATGACCCGCTGTCCGCTTCGAGACCATGCTTCCTGACTGGCGACCAACTTGGCTTTGGCCTCGGCATCGAAAGGCTGGATGCTGTTGGTGACTGCGGAATAGAATGTCGTACACTTGGGAAGAAGGACGTCGGGGGCGCCTTTGACGAACAGCATATTGCCTTCGTACTCCTGTCCCTCACCCTGCGCGTACAGTGTGAGCATCCACTTGTTTCTCGAGTTGAAGGGGATCTGGAAAATCTGGGAGTTGGACTCGCGGATGAAGGGAGCGTTTCCAAACGACTCGACGAAACGAAGGACGGCACCGTCGGTAGCGTCGCCATTGATCTCGCGGTCGGCGAGGGGAAGGTCAGCTGTTGCACCATCGAAAGTTGCGCCATTGCAGAGGACGGCAGCCTGGTGGAGTTGGCGAATGGCGGCGCGCTCACAAGTTGTGTCGCCGACGAAGATGTCCTCGAACTGCTGAGCAGTGTATGTCTCGTCCACGAACCCGGCAGATATGACCGACATCTTGTTCTGGGTCAGAGTGCCAGTTTTGTCGGAGCAGATAACAGTGACACAGCCGAGGGTCTCGACCGTGGAGAGGGACTTGGGAAGGACGGCGATGCTCTTCATACGACGAGCGACGAGGGATAGAGTGAGGGTGACTGCGATGGGCATTCCTTCGGGAATGAAAGCGACGACACAGCCCATGACATTGTTCAGCATGCTGACAACGTCCATGTACGGGCGATGGTCGCGATGGAGCCAGGCGAGCCAAACAATAAGAATGCTCAAGGCGAGGACAACGGTGAAGCAGATGATGAGGCGGATGAAGCGAGTGATTTCTTGCTGGATGAGTGTTGGCTTGATCTTGGTACTGCTCGTCAGCTTCGAGATGCGACCCATGACAGTACGAGCGCCAGTGAGTACTACAATGCCCTTCGCATGCCCATTGGTGACGTGAGTTCCCATAAGTGCGATGTTAGGAGCCTCGAGGAAGGTCTCGCCCAAGTCCTCGACGTTCCCTTCAATCTCCTCCGACTCTCCAGTAAGCACGGCACGGTCGAAGCGGACGTCTCCTGATGTCTCTATGAGTCGAATATCGGCGGGCACCTTGTTTCCGACGGACAGCATGACCACGTCGCCAACAGCAAGGTCTGAGACGGACATCTTGCTTGTTTGACCCTCTCTGATGACGACGCATTCGGATGGGAGGAGGTCGAGGATGGAGTTCATGATGCGGCCGGTGGACCAATCCTGGAAGCCAGAGAACGCGGCCTGGGATAAGATAACCAATATGACAACGATAGCGAGGGCGAGATTGGTGGGGGAAGGGGGGTTGCTCAAGGGTCTCCAACAGATGAAGAAGATAATGACACCAACCCAAAGGATGGAACAGAAGCCGCCGAAGAGATAGCCCATGAACTTCCAGATATATCTGGGCTTCGCCTGAGCGATTGTATTCCTGCCATCGCGTTGGATGTTGCGAGCCGCTACTACTTTATCGAGACCACGGTCCGGGGTGATGCCGAAGACTTTACAGAGCTTTTCGACACTGTCTGTGTGGTAGGTGAGGCTCTCGAAAAAGTTGACTACGTCGTCCTTGCCCTTGGTCGGGTGCTGAGATTCTGTGACTTGGATAGAGAGGGTACGGAATCCGATGGGGATGGAATGGTCTTGGTTGCCCGCGGCAGAATCGTGATAGGCAAGTCCTTGTGACACGGGACGGAGGCTCTGTCGAGCCTCTTCGAATCGCGCTCTTTGCGCCGGCTTTTCTTCGCCAAGCTCAAGGGAAGCACTGTCGAGTTCCACACCCATTCTTGCACTGATGAAGATCATTAAACATGGGGTGAAGAAGGGGAAGCGACTGGTCTTACGTTTGTGAGGGCTTTCGGCGGATGTTGAGTTCAACTTGCCCACAAAAAAAGGATGGCGAGACCTAGATCGTCAAGCGTGATGAGACTTTATAGGGGAAGATTGAGTGTAGGTATACCTGCAGTCCTGAGAGGAGAACTTGGGACACTGTTTCACAGTCCTGCCATTAAAAGAAAACTACCACGGGCCCGCAAATACAAAATTAGGAAAGGCGGATCGACGATCGTAGTTCGCGGGAATTTTGCCGGCTGCAGCGAAATCCCCGCACC